>VZRO01007445.1:1577195-1758061 GCA_013397915.1 Daphoenositta chrysoptera | reverse complement strand
AAAGAAAAGAAAAGAAAAGAAAAGAAAAGAAAAGAAAAGAAAAGAAAAGAAAAGAAAAGAAAAGAAAAGAAAAGAAAAGAAAAAAGAAAAGAAAAGAGAAAAAGGGAAATGTTTCAGTTGGAAGGGAGCTACAGATCCAGCAGCCTGTTTAGAAGTAGTTCTGTGTGAGAGTGAGCCAAAAGTGGACAGACTACAGTGTTAGCTGAGAGGTAATGTAAATCTGGGAGTATTGTAGATCAGAAATAAATTTTGAAGATATCATGCAGAAAGATATAACCAGCTCTCAGGTTTGAGGGAAGGCTTCAGCTTCTCCGTGTGCTCATGTCCCTGTGCATTGCAGAGTGGGACACATTCTGACATTTCAGGGAAAGTGCTTATCTAAGTTTAGGCTGGGAGATAAACCAACTTAAATGAAAAAATCACGTATTAGAAACGTCACTGTGGTTTTTATCGTAACATTGTAAAAGGCTGGGAATTCTGAGGTTTCTTTTTTTAAACAGTGCACTATTCCAAGCCTTCTTCAGGTCTTACACAGTTCTGGACATGGACTGTTCCTTGCAGTACGCCAAGCATTGTGTCTGCCATCAAAGGGAAAACTATATCTAGTGGGTAGGCAGGAGGAGAGAAACTGAGGCATGAGTAAAATGACAGCTACTTTGTTTGTCCAGTTTAAATTGTAATTTACACCTAAAAGTAATGACCAGTAATCTCATGAAATAAGACATATGAAGAGTATAAGGTCTAACAACAGAGCTTAGGGTGGTTTAAAATAAAGACATCAAAAGTGAACCCTTTCATGTTTTATGAAAACGCATGTTCAGATTCCCAGATCAGACTTCAACTATTATGATTTACATCCACGGTCAAAACAGACTGTTCTGCAAAATCTCTAAAGGGAAATAACAAGTCTAAACACTTCAGATGAGCTTGTAATTTAGTCAGTGGAATGCTGTGTTATGTTATGTTAATAGGCTAAGCCTGCCCTGTATCAGAGTAGGAGAAACTTGTCCCTTGCCTGGATCTGCTTACTTGGTGCTCGCCTCCCACAAGAGTAATATGGATTTGGTCTCAGGCTGCTCAGGACACAGTCTAAAAATTAATCTGAAAATCCCAAATGGTTGGGTTTAGGCAGGCCTTTGCCCTGGCTCACTGTGCAGCCCCACAAGCACCAGCTGGCACAGGGCAAGGAGCAGGAACATGTGAGAGCTGCTTGCAGCAGCAGCTCAGGGCTGTTACACCAACGCAGTTTTCCCACTGTGAGAGAGGAAGCAGGAGGGAGCCGTGAATAGGAAAAGGTTGGGTAAGATCAGATGTTCTGGGGAGGCAAAAGGAGATGACGCCATCTAGTCTCCCAAAGGCTTGCTGGAAATGGGGTGTAGGACAAAAGCAGTGCAGCCTGTAAGCAGTCATGTGTGAGGGGAACAGAGGTGTTTTGTGAAGCCAAACTGGAGGAGCATTCCTGTAAGACTGCATTTTTTCTATTGTGTAAATAATTTAGCAGTGGTGGTGTTTTGCCTTTAGGCAACAGTATTCCCATAAAGTAGTCATCAGTAATACAAGTGGATATCAGGAAATAAGAAACCTTTTTGGGTCAGAGGATTTAAAGACACACAGAAGAGGAACAGTTCTTTTGAGCTTTTGTGCAGAGATGAAAGTATTCTGCAGCAGGCCTTCAGTCTCCTGAACCAGCTACTTGACCAAGCAGAAGATAAGCAAAGTTTTATTGTTCAGGCATGGGGGCCTTTTGGCTTTGTAAAGCAGATATCTGTGTTACCCCTACACAGGGTAACCCCATTTGTCTGCCTCCTTTCCCTGGTTCCTCAGCAGGGTGGGATGACTACAAAGTCTGTAGAGAAACAACATTCATACTGGTGAAGCTCTCTATCTGCAAGACTGGCTATAATGGGTGAAAACTAAAAAGAAAAAATTATCCTGTAATTTTAATTTTTAATTGAGATTCTTTTTCGAACAAAAGAGGTAATAAGTAAATCCTGGTATAATCTTCATCTTTTGTGAGACTTTTGCTTCTTTACCACACAGCACTTGACTCTTGCAGTCCTGTGAAAGACAGGGGAGAACCAGCATGCCTGGCAGCCCTCCCTCCCTCCCCAGTCTGCCTTCCCCCTTGCCAGTCTCCTGCACTCATTTAGATGTCTCTGCTAAACTCTGTAAGCAAGAAAGAAAGTACAGCTCCTTTGATGATCTTGATCTAAATAGCAACTTGTCATCTGAAGTAAAAGAGAGAGACTGCAGAGGATGAAAGAGAAGCAATATGCTGATTTTCTGGTCTAGCAGTGCCGTTATTCTACCTGTGTCCCAAGCCCATACACAAATAATTGGGAATTTGCTGTCTTAATGGTTGTTGGGTTTTTTTATTGTACCTCTGCTGCTGTGTGGGTGAATGTAAAAAGGGTTTTGTACATGTATATATGTATATTTGGTAGACAGTACACAGCTAAAGCCTCTTTCAATTTTCTCTCTAATTTATTTTTAATTTTGTAACCCTCCAGGGGTAAATCCTTATTACAAGATGTAAAACCATCTCTTCTACAAAGCAGCTTATTTGTTGATTTTTAATTTGAGCCAGCAGATGCAAAGCTGTAGCTTTTTTCCAAACACTGAGAGCTCCTCTGTATATATAACTGTCAAGTGTGTGTCACTGCAAAATTAGTAAAAAAATTAAAACTTAAAATATCATTTTAGAAAGAGCAAGAAGAGAGGGGTTTTATTTCTTTGTATTAAGACTATGTTAGACTTCTGAATCTTGAAAACGTTCTGGATCAGCAATTTACTTTTAAATCTACATTATATTGGGATTAGACTGAATATGAAGACTTACCATTTCAGAAGCTCAAGTGCTGACAGAAGTTTGGGGTTTGTTTTTTGAAGGAGGACCTCCATCAAAAGAAGGCAGCGTCTAAACATGGCATCACTCTGTACACTTACATAAATGCATGTTCACTGGTATCAATATGTGCTTTGCCTGACAGGAAATGTTGCCCTGCAGCTAACCTGCACACTTTATGGTTTAATATTTGCTTATACGAATGGCTGAAAGTCCTAGTCACAGAGTATTGCAATAATAAAATTGCAATAACAAAAAGACATGATCTGAAATAATCTCTCTTCCTACTGTATTTCATTGTAATAAATTCATGTTAAAAAAAAGTTAGCTGGAAAAAACCATTTAAAATGCTTTACCGGTTGCTTCAGGTGTAGGCATCTACATTTGGTCCTTCTGGCCTACTATGCTTATAACTCAGACATAAATAATTAGTTTGCTTTGAGTTGTCATCAAGGGAAATAAATTTAAAAAAAAAAAAAAAACAGCAAAACAATAGATTGTCTCTTTTTGTTTTGTTTTTAATAAGGTGTGATGGTTTTGTTCCCCTCATTGTTTTTATGCAAAGGCGATGTTTATTTCTGTTCGGGATGTGAGCCTTAGAATAAAGCTCTTGAATCTCTCTACTTCTCCTTTTAGTCTTCCCAAGTGAAAGCTTCCCACCTATCTCCTTAACTCCCACTTCCCTTCTCTTTGTTGTCTGAATTCACTGAGGATGCCGTCTGTGATTGCTGTTCAGAGGTCCTGTCCTGCTGGCAGCCCCACACCTTCTCCAGGTTGTCTTCCACTGTTGCCTTCTACTGGGTGTTTTTTGCTAAAGTGGGACATTTGAGTGTGGTGACTTCATTTCAGACACCTGTCTAAACCAGGACTCTACCTGCCTCTTCCTTGATTTACCCGTAGCGTTGGACTGACAGTCACTGCAGATGATCATCTTCTTTCCACCTATCTCCCCAGAAGGTCTCCCACTTTGGAAGTGATTCATTCCCTTCTATGAATAGTGGTGACAATGCCAAATAAATAGAAAGCAGTAAACAAACAGAAGTCCCTAGATTAACAACATATCAAGTATGTGTTGAGGTTTTGTGTAGCATCATAGAATTTTGTTAAGGTTAGAAAAGAACTTTAAGATCATTGAGTCTAACTGTTGACCCAGCACGGCCACGTCCACCACTAAGCCACATTCCTAAATGCCACATCCACACACCTTTTAAATCCCTCTAGGGGAGGAACTCTACCACTTCCCTGGGAAGCCTGTTATAGTGCTTGATAACCCCTTCCATGAAGAAATCGAAATGCCTACGTCTTTCCTTGCACAACTTGAGGCCATTTCCTGTTGTCCTATCTCTTATAATTTGGCAGAAGAGACCAACCCCCACCTCAGTACAACTACAATCTTCTTTCAACTTGCTGTTGTCTGCAAACTGGCAGAGGGAACACTTGATGAAGATACTAAACATGGCTGGCCCCAATACTGAGGCCTGGGGAACACCACTTGTGATCAGCTCAGATGTACCCAACTGGAGTTCATCAGTTTTGCTAATGCTTGTAGATTTTAAAAACTGATATGTTAATGATAAATAATAATAATAATAATAGTAGTAATAATGTGGACAGAGGGACCCTGGTCGGAAGCCAGACCTTTCTTACACGCTTAAGTAGCACAAGATGCAGTAAATGAGTGGAAGCAAAGACTAAGTATGTTCCACAGAAGAATATGCATCTGCTGCACAAGATTTTTCTCCAGGAACAAATTTTCTAGTTTACTTCTCTCGTGCTAAATATTTGTGTACACTCTGCTTTCCACTGACCAACACAAAGGCACTTGCTGTGAAACTAAACTGATTTTCTTCAGAGTTGTACAATACCTGCATAAATTAATTTTGGCATTGCTTTTTGCTCTGCCCAGAATTCTCAGCAGAAACTGCTCTTTTGCAGTTTGGAATATCTCAGAGCTCTATATCAAAGGTAAGTTAACAAATACCAAGTACTTGTCTTATTTTTATCATGAGCAAAGAAAGAATCAAGAAATCAAAAGAGAGAACTGTGCATGTCAGTTTAAAGTGTAGAAGATTTAATTTCCACTGCTGGAAACTCTTAAGTTTACCCATTAGCCAGAAGTCATGGCCATACCTTCATTTTTAAAGCTCACTTAATTGGCCACATCTGAGCAGTACAGTGATCTGTGCCTGGAAATTGAAGAAAGCACTGACAAACCAAAGGCACAAGGAGTCCTTAAGTTGTATCCGTAGTCGTGGCTCAGGCAATCTATTGCCATTGCAGTTCTTGAGCCTGCTGCTTCTCTCTGCTTTTGTAGGTACCATCAAGGTCCTACTGTAACAAAAAAAGATTCAGGTGGGATTTCTACTGCAGTTTGATGGTGTTAGTTTTTTTGGCTTTCTCTTGACAATTAAAATGAAAAATGAAATGTTAACCACATCTTTCCATTGCATTGTTATTTTCCAGTTGATGTTTTAAAGGCATTGTCTGGGCAGCATAAAAACTTGAGATACAGTTCCAATACCTGTAAAGGATCTATCTGTGTGGTTTACACTGATTTTAGTAGAAATTAGGAGAGCTAATCTCAAATACTCTTTTAAAACATATCCCTAAATAAATTTTAAAAATAATTAAACTAATTCTGCATGCTCAAATCATCATAAGGGTAATAGATGTAGTCATAATTATGCCTGAAGGATGGGATTTAGTCAGTGTAACAGGGAAGTGTGGTATGACTGAATGTACTTACTCTTTATTCATTGTCTTAAATATTACTCTACTCACCATCTTGTTTCTCCTATTTGTCTGCTACTTACTGAAAGAAAGAGAAAGAGGAGAAGGGAGGGAGGCAAGAAAGGAGGGGAGGGAGGAAGGAAAGGGAAAGAAGACTTTTTAACATTTACAGTTTTGTAATCAATGTCATTATCACTGTAACAAATAATTAGGCTGTTGCCTAATAATATCCCACTGGAAGAGTGTATGTGCGAGCACCTTTTAATGAGCAAACATGAAATGATTCAGATGCTTTGTTCAGGTAAGTACCCATTCAAGTCACTCATAAGGGACAAGCTTTAACATCTATGATTTCTGAATTAACTTTTGAAGTAATTATCTGTTTTTCTGTGTTTGAATATTATAAGATCTGAGAAGACTGTGCTATAGAGAGCCTGCTGTTTCTGCCGTGGTATGGCAGCCCATATATCAGCAGGTCTATTTGAACCAGAGAGTGAACACACTTGTGATGAACGAAAATGATGAAGGACAATTGCTCAGGGAAGCCTGAGCAAGTTTTGGTGGCAATGGACAATAATGACCCTTTTCTTCTGTGTTTTCCATCACCCATTTTGATGATCACAGGCATCTGGAAAAGCTACAGCAACATGAAAAAACCTCAGAATAGTGGGGTTTTCTTTGAAACTTTCAAGACAGTTCAAATACCATTTATAGTACTTCAGCAGTACAAGTCAACCCTACTTAGACTCATTTTTAGGCTACAGACTCTGAAAGACCTCCAGTCATACTGTGTTCAGTCACAGTCTGCCCCTTTCACAGTGAGGTCTCATCATGTGTGGAACTTACTGTAATGCAAATAAGTTACAGGTTTGCCCACCCTCACTAAAGAGCTGTTTGCTTTTGAATGGAGAACAGTAATAATCCATAGCCTACCATGAGGAATGCTTTGACCTTTTGCAAGTTGTGGGTTTGATCTGCAGGCTGTATGGTAGTGTCAGTTTTCAAGTGATGAAGGTTAAATACTGGGTGATTGACAGGGTTCTCATAGAAGGCAGCAAACCTGCCTACTTCAGAAAAAAAGATTCTGGGAGCAGAGCAAGTGTCACCCAAAATATGTCTCAGTGCAGCCTTTCTCTAAACAAGTCTGATACTTTGAACCTCCAGGGTCAGAGTAACCATCCTTGGAACAGGATCTGTCATACGCCCAAATGTAGTGCTGTTACTCTCCTGCTCTAATATTCCATCATATTTATAAAAACTGATAATTTCTCTCTCTGGCAAAAACCTGTTGCACCATGTGTGCAGCATACAATGTTTTATCAGTGTGTATGGAAAGTATAAATGTATAAACAGCTCTATTCTTTAGCACTTTATATGTGCATATGTAGGTGTATACATAAAACTAAAGGTAAGAACATATGCCTGGTCTGTTCAAGCTGCACTTGTTTTTCTTGCTGGTGTTTGCATATTAAGTGAAGTGTCAGTCTGACACTCACATACTACTTTGCCAGGCTGTTTCTTTAGCTATCTGCTAGACAAATAGGGTGTGTTAGTTTTCACTTCTTTACAGTATCTTTTTGTATATGGTGGCTCTCAACTGCGTAGTGTAAATGCGAGAGATCTAGATAATTTCTCTGCACAGGCAGGTATTTGGGGCATGTAAACCTAACTCTTACATAATTATTCTTGTTTACTACCACAGGAGAAGAAAACTTGCTGGCAATTTTGAAGAGGAGATGGTGGAAGTACATGATCCTGGGGATAATAGATATAGAAGCCAACTACCTGGTAGTCAAAGCTTATCAATACACGACTCTTACCAGTGTACAGGTAAGGACTCAAAGGATTTCCTCTTTTGAGGTAAGACAATAGGTTCAGTGGGGTCCGTGGTGTAGTATCCATTGGATTCAGTGAACCAAAAGCTAATTGCTGCCTCTGACTTTTGTATACTTTTTAATGCTGCCTCATAAGACACATTTTTTCATATTGGACTTTTATTATTCAGTATTTTCCAAACTGTACAAAACCAGCCTAACTTTTGTTTTATTTCTCTGTGCTAAACCATTCATAATCACATTTTTGGCATTACCTACATAATTTAGTCCTTCAAGGAAATATTTTCAGATTGGCTGAAATGTTCTTTTCACTTTGTATTGTACTTGGAGAAAACACAAGCACTTCTTTTAGGATTCCTTAATTAGATCTGAGTTTCTAAAGGTCCCTGGTGGGTTGACCCTGTCTGGACATCAGGTGTCCACCAAAGCCACTCTATTACTCTCCTCCACAGCTGGACCAGGGGAGAGGGACTATAAGGAAAGGTTTGTGGGTCAAGATGAGGACAGGGACAAGTCATTCACCAGTTATCATCACAAGCAAAACAGACTCAACTTGGGCAAATTAGTTTAATTTATTACCAATCAAATCACTCACATTCTTCCCCTGCTCCAATGTGGGATCCCTCTCACAGGAGACACTTCTCCACCAACTGCTGCAATGTGAGTCCTTTCTACAGGCTGTGGTTCTTCCCAAACTGCCCCAGCATGCATCCCTTTCACAAGGTGCAGCCCTTCGGGAACAGGCAGCTTCAGAGTGGGTCCCCTCCGGGGTCACAAGGCCTGCCAGCAAACCTGGTCCATATGGGATTCTTTTTCCGTGGGTCCATAGGTCCTGCCAGGAGCCTGCTGTGGGATCAAAGCCTCCTTTGGGCAGTCACCTGCTCCAGCATGGGGTTCTCCACAGCCCACAGGTGGATCTCTGCTCCACCATGAGCCTCCCTGGGCTGCAGAGGGACATCCTGTCTCACCATGGTCTGCACCACGGGCTGCAGGGGAATCTCTGCTCTGGCACCTGAAGCACCTCCTCCCTTCCCTTCTGCACTGCTCGTGGTGTCTGCAGGGTTGCTGCTCTCACGTGTTCTCACTCCTCTCTCAGGCTGCACTCTCTGTTGCACAGGGTTGCTTTTTTTTTTCTCCCTGCTTAACTGTTTTATCCCAGAGGTGCTACCACTGTCATTGATGGGCCCAGCAGCAGGTCCATCTTGGAGACAACTGGCATTGGCTCTGTCGGATACAGGAGAAGCTTCTAGCAGCTTCTCAGAGAAGCCACCCCTGTAGCCCCCACTGCTGTCACAGCCTTGTCAAGCAAACCAAATGGAGGATGTTTAGGATCCCATAATTAGATCAGAGTGCAAAAGTTGTCATTAAGTAAAATGAGTGCAGTTTTTATGAAGAAGTTCTACTTCAATGCAAGCTGTTAGATGTGTTATATAACAGCTTAACTGCAGCTATCAAAAAGTGTACCCTGTTAAAAAATTATATGTGCAGTGAACAAAAGCTAGGGTAGCAATTTCTTCAAAGATCCAACCTGGATATTTTATATATAAAAACACAAAAGAATCAGGCTTCTTCCAATTTAAGTGGAAAAGTGAATAATAGAAACATTTTTAAGAGACTTGAAATTGTCTCTCTTGGAAAATCATTGCATACTTCATTGCTACTTGTTCTGAAACAAGTCTAGTGCCTCTTTACATTATTTTTAAATAACTGAGCCAACACTAGGTAGTGTTCAATGTATTTTACACCTTACTCTCCTGAAGGTTGCATTAGAGCTAATAAAACAAAGGAGCACCAGTTAATGCTTTGCAGGATCAAAGCTAATTAAGAGTATATTTCTTCCATAGCTGAAAAGCAGCATTGGAAAATCCTGAGCTTCTTTAGCTGAATATGAAGCGAAAATAGAAGAAAACTATGAATTCAAGGAATTTGAATGTGAGGTTTATGCTAAATATTCACAAGTGCCTCTGGCATCAGAATCAGGATTTGAAGATTCTTTGAATCATGCCCAGACAGTGTAATATTGTTTTTAACACTTTTCCAAATCTGATTACTTAGTATAGAATAAAGCTTAAATCCACATAAACCTCATATTCTCTGATTTTACAGCCACTAAAAGCCTCGAAAAGAAAAGCAAACTGAATTGCTTCTTTACTGCAATTCACTCACAGCAAGTATGAAGAGTGGACTGAGCAGGATGATTCCCATGATTAATTCCCATCTCCCAAAGCCACCATCAAGCACGTATCAAAGGTTCATCTGGCCAGACCTATGAACCCCCACTTCCAGAAGATGCAGATCCACAAGCCAGCAATGCAATGAGCATGGCCTTTAGTGTATTGTGTCAGGAGATCTAAAGTTACAGTGTGATGCGGAAGCAGGCAGGAGAGTTCAAGGGCATTGCCAGTGCCTCGACAGGGAATTTGTTAGCTGAAATCATCCACGTCCTCCTTTTAAACTGAGAGAGAGAGAGAGAGAGAGAGAGAGGAGTGGTGGATCAGAAGAACTGTCAGAGGGCACAGAAAATGTCATGTCCATTTTTAGACCTCTTCCACATCAAAATTACAAGAGTTCAGGTTTCTTTCCTGTGTAGCTTGAAAGAAGGAACAGGTAGGAAGGCAAATGCTGTCAAGCTTTTTTCCAGGCGTGGAATGAAATCAGTGTCACCTTTTCCCATAGTTGTCCTTGTTTGCTCAGATACATGTGGAGTGACTGGGATATACCTGCTGCATTTTAAATTAATTTCATGCCCTAATATGAATGAGCTTTTAAGTGACAAGCCCAAAGAGATTATGAGAATGGGACAAGTATGAGGTAATGCATTAAGATGTTGAATCAAATGACACATTTTCTGAAATGTAGCCAAACACCCTATTTAATTTAAAGATGAAACAGAAGCAGTTCAGGGCATTATTCAGCATTGGCCAAAGTGTGTCATGGCATGAAATGAAGACTGAAAAAGTGGAAAATAGAAGATGAAGAAAAGAAGCTTTTCCTAGAATCTGATTTTTGAAGAAGCAAACAGGACTCTCAAGAGAAAGGGATTCTCTATCCTGAAAGGTCTTCTCCTGCAGGAGATTTACCTGTGAGGCCATAAATGCTTGCTGGCATGTAGCAAAAAATGTTCAAATCCTTTCAGAGCTGAGACCCAAGAAACTATTGGTACCTGCCACAAATCAGCATGGCTCTGACTGAAGGCTGTGGGAGCTATGCCTGTGTATAGATTGGGCTGAGAACTGAGCCCTTCAAGTCAATTCTGGGGGATTTTATACTCAACAGGCTGTACACCAAGGCATTTTTAATGGAGAAAATATAAGAGTTTTTGAAATTGTCACTTGAGTAAATCAAGAATCTTGCAGTATTTTTATAGTGGCGGAGCATGGACCATTTCAGTAGGAAATCAGTTTTACAGCATATCCATTTTTTCCACATGATATCTCTGCTCCATCATGCAAAAATAACATGCAAGTGTACAATGCTTGTGGTGCTTTTAGGCAAAAAAACATTACACTGGTCCCAGCAGAAAGCCAAAGCTTAACAGTAAAAATACACTTTTATTGCTTTGATTTCAGCTTCACCAAAAAACTCTTAGCATTCAACAAGTAGCTTTAAACTCCTGCAACTATCAGAGTTTCTAGTTTTTATTCTTTTTTTTTTTTTTTTTTTTTTTTTTAATATTTGGTCTTATTTCATCATGGTTCCAGGAAAAGACTGAAAATGGTGCCCTACTTCACACCCAAATTTTTCCTGTATTTTAAGATTCTCTTTTGGCTTTGATCTGGAAAAACAGGATTTTCTAATAAACCTTCCTACATATTTTCTCTGAATGCCTTCAGAATCACAGTGAAAGAGAACATGTAGGCACAAATCAGAAATGAATATGGTACCTAACCTTTACTTTTGGACATGCTTCTGATTATTTCAAATCCTCATGTACTCTATAATTACTATCTGAGAATGTGACAGTCAGTTTCATCATAAGATGAAAGCAAAGGACTGTGAAGCCTACAAACACATAATTTTCCTCTTTTAAAAAACCCCAACAAACAACTAAAATACCTCCTTTATAAATTAAGTGACATAAAATTTAGATTGAAAATCAATGTACTATTTATATTTCAGTCATCAAGGTGTAGGTCATTTGCTAAGGATAAAATCCAAGTTACCCCTTAGGCACCAGCAGTGAAATCCGAGGACAACTAGGTTCAATGGAACAAAGCAAGAAACTCACACATAATTGTCTACAAATCTAAAATGTCATGGACATCTATTATCCCTTCCCCTGCTGCTCAGAGCACAGTCTCAGGGCATCAAAATATGTTTGAACCTATTAGGTTGCTTCTTCTTTGGTAGCTTTCAGCTCTGGTTCTTTGCATTCCTGAAGTGATTCTGTATTGATGGAGATAAATGCCTAAACACCTGCCTCCATTAAAAAACTCGAAAGCTAAGTATTCCTACATCAAAGTACCCCAAGGAACTCAATTTGTTAGTTATCATCTTAGCACACCTTAAGTACTTGCAGAAAGCCTGGAGTGCTTTCCAAATTGGAAGTGTGGAGCCACCTTGTTCATAAAGTCATAGCTTTTAAAGCAGTGGCCCACAGAAAGGGCTTTACTTAACTCCGTCCTGGTTGTGGGGGGATGGAAACTCAAGCTTCCTATGGCCATGAAAGTGCTCAGGCTAGTACATGAAAACTGTTCGCTAGAGGGTACTCTTAAAAAACTGAGAATACGTCACTTAAAGGCACAGGAGTTTGTACATGGATCAATTGGATATCCAAACCTACCTATTTCGAGAAGTACTGGAGATCAGTCACACTTAATGTTATCATTAACATGTACATGTATTGATTCCCAGATGGCCAAAACTTGTGAAATTATCTTTAGTTTCTCTTTGTTGTATTACTCTAACTTGGAGTAGATTTTGCAGCCTTCTTGTGTGTCAGCTGTACCAGATCCAGAATGTACACTAAGCACTCCCTTGTACACTAGCACCTGATCCCATGGACTTGTTCTAAAAGCTATGTACTTAACTTTTAGGACTGCCTGTGGTAATGTGTGTCATATTTATCCTAATGGGTTTTAAAACAACCCTGGTGTAGGCCTGTGGAAGGTTTAATAACTATTCAAAAAGGATATTTTAAATACTGTTAGAAACACCTTTTACACAGCAGATAAAATTGCTTCTCACAGAGGGAATTAAAAGATTCTGAAGTTATTGCAGTTATTTAGATCTAGATATTAAATTTTCTTGAAACTGTGTTTTGACTTCAACTTGCCTATACTGCATTTACAGCGTACCACACACACACATCCTCCCAAATCCATAATGTGTTCCACTAAGCCTGTTATGATACTAGCAATTGTAATGTTTTCTGCCAGGTAAGTGCTTTCTCATCATATCAAGCTGCATTCTGAGGCAGACTGCCCTCACCCTTCACCCCACATTAATTAGCTCCCCTTGCTGCAATATATTGTTCTATCCATCTCTGTATTGCACTCATGTTGCACTCTCTAGAGGTGATGTTATCCTTTCTCTGTGTTATGACATCACACAGAAATCTGGATTATTTCTGCAACACCTTGCATAATGGTACTGCAGAGTATACATACAATGTCACAAGAAGAGAGGCACTGTCAAGGAGAGACAGATGTTTCCGAATAGCAGTTTAACTGGTAATTTATTCCTTGGGCAATCAAGCCTTTGATTGGCATGATGAAAACAAAGGTAGTAAAAGCTGGGATTTATAGACACCAGGAGACAGGCTATAAAGCTATGATGTGGATGTTCCAACTACTCTTAGATCACTGTGAGGCTCAGCAGTACATCACACTTCCAATTACCTCTGGCAGTTTTCATATCTCAACAACTGCCACCAGAAAAGGCAAGGAGTCAGCAGTAAGTGCTTATTATAGGAGAACTGGATGGCAATAGACTTTACTTTGTTCTTGGTCCCTGTGGACTCAATATACATTGAGGCAGAAGGTTTGAGATGGTTTTGAAGCAAATCTGGGAGGCAGGGAGCAGGGGATGTGCAATATTGAAGTTGTTGATCCACTTTGTCTAATGGCTGCTAATGTGAATTATCCCAAAAGCAGAGATAAATTCCACTCCTTCCCTTCCTCCTCCCAGCCTATGAATGTAAGATTGACCATACTTTCTGTTCTGCTTCAGGGCAGTGAGGAAATAGTGCAATGTTAATAAAGTTTGCAGGTCAGCATTTTGCAGAAGTGTTGCATACTAGACATTTATACTGTGAGAGGGTATCTTGTATCTGATTTATTATCAGACTTTGAGTTACTGTTCTGTCTTTTAACTTGTTACACACCTGTGGTTTGCAAACCTGGCCCTACATGGTCTCTGTATGTGGGTTTGAAGTCAACAGAGCTCTCAGTATCCAGAGCTCCTGCCTCTAAAATCCACCCAGAGCCAAACTTTTTACTAACATAAATATGCAAAATCTCATTAAATTCAGTGGAGCTGTGCCCATTACAAGAGCAGAGATTTTGGCCTCCTGTGCCCATTTTGCGTATTCTGGCAAGTGACATGCAAAAGCAGAGGTTTTTCTGTGGGACACATCCGTGATTTTTCTTAGGCTGAGATCTAATCCCCCACGTAGCTTACAGCAGGTGGTGACACGGAGAAGTTTCTAATGAGTAACCTTGAGAAATGATCTACCGAGCCCTTATCCAGTCAGCTTACTTTGAGAGAAGCTAAACAGAAAATGGGGTGGAGGGTGATTCTGCAGAAACACAAGACTGCTGGCAGAACTGTCTTACAATGATCTTTTTCTGACAGCAGCATGTAGAATCAGAGGAAGAAGTCAATCAAAGGAAAGGCCATTCCCGTGGTCAGTTTGTTGTTAAGTTTTTCTGGTATTTGAGCAGATCTGTATAAGCACAGCTGGAGTTCATGTACGGAGAAGAGATGAAGAGGTATTTTTTTAAAGTCAAGATGTGATTGCTCATGTTGGTAGTAAAGCATGGCCTTGTGCAGAGAGTTGAAAGCAGAGAAACTGTGGGTTGGATGTGACCACCACCTTTCATTTAACTTAACTTCAAGGTGCCCCTAAACTCCTTCTACGTACACAGAAAGCTGAAGCCGTGAGAATCCTCGTATCAGGTTTTGATACATACAAGTGAGACAGAGGTGAAGGTCTTTCACTAGTCCAAGTTTTAAGTGAGTTTCTGTGTCCACAGGGAAAAAGAAAACACTGATAACAGATTACAGAATTAAAGATTAAAGAAACTGATAGGAACAGTTCTAGAAGCACCAAGAAAATTTGGAGACCTTGTGGGCAAAAGTGGAGAAGACTGGGAGCAGTCTTCTGGCTTTTGTTTTTTCCACATCATGGAAATAAACATTTTTACATTTTTTTAAAACAAATTGCATCAATGATTCTTTCACCTCTCCATACCTGAAGTACTGTACATTTTGACTGAATGAAAAGTTAATGGTTTCGTATTAATTTTGTGATTATATAAAAGCTATGCAGGAAAGTGGTTGTGATGAGGTAGCAAATAGAAACATGAAAGATAAAAATAGAGCTCCCTTTTTTATTTGAATTGCTTGAAATAACCCTGTCAGAGATGCTGCCAGCATCCACACCTTTCCTGTAGAAGGTTTTGGTTGCAGGGCAGCATAATTGCAACACAGCTCCCCTGGCAGCTGGCATCCAGCTCTGTGAGGGTTCACATCTCATCTGGTTTTGTTGAATAAAATGTGTGTGATATTGTGAAGGTGGTGTGAAAACTGGAGGAGGAAAAGCCCTTCAACAGGCCACAAACCCTTTCTTCCTTTGAAAAAAGCAAAGTAAATAACAGAAGCTGTGTCTCATACTGGATCTAGCACTTGCTGTTGTATTAAAATTTCCAGGTCACATGCTGAAATTCTGTAGCCATCATGTGTACTTGGCCATACAATGTTTGATGGATACAACACTGATTTTACTGATCACTCTGCTCTGGAGAGCAGGGTAAGTAGTGGGTGCAGCTGATTCTCCACGTGGTTTGCTGGAGGGCAGCACTAATGAGAAACCCCTAATGTGAAAAAAAAAAGGGCTTATAACTGGGGGGAAAAAATCCAATGAATGTTTAAAAAGGAAGATTCAGCTCAGCTGTTCCCATAGGGAGTTTGCTGACCAGCTTTTTTCTTTTTGATATCACTGCAGATCAGCAGTTCACACTCTGTGCTACAGACCTTTATTCTAAAGCTTGCCAGCTCTCCCTTCCAATGATTTAACAGTACGTTCTTACTGTAGATATGCAGAGACATGCTGAATTTGTAACACCAGAGACTGGTTTTTTACTGTTAGCAAGAGAGTATTTGTCTAGGAGTCACAAGCGTAATAAAGTCAACATAATTTAACAAACAAGTAATCAGAGGAAATAGATTTTAACATTGTGTTTCATCAACAGACTTAGATGCAGTGTGGTATCTTTTAGAGACAAATAATAATCTTCAATTTCTACAACAACATAACATTCTTACAATAAAAAGAAGCTTCTATAGGGCAGTATATCAATAGATTACATATTTTTGTATGCTGCCTTCTAAAGCAGCCCCATTCAGAGCTGTGACTGAAGAAAGCCTCAAACACAGCAGTGTCAAAGAACGTGATCTGCACCACCCCATGGCAACAAAGGAAATACGTTTTCTTTTAGGTTAGTGAGATATAATAACTTCTGTGATTAACAGGAATGTTCATTAAAATCAGACCACTCATTAATTCAACTTAATGACAGGGTATAGGTAGTACCTTTAAATAAACAATTAAAAAGAAGGAAAACATCAGAGATTATTATTTGATAAATATTGATAAACAACTGACCATTATGTACTATAAATGAAATTCAGCTAAGCATAATCTGTCTTTGTTACTGTAAAAGCTTTATAGACAGAAAAAATTACGATTAGGTATAGTATCTTTTCTTAATAGCTGAAATAGTTAATAACAAACAAAAGAAGAAAAAATGGCCAAAAACCCCACCAGTAAAAAAGCCCTATTGCAGATGAGGTAATCCTCAATATCACATCTTTTGTCTGTGGAATACATGTGCAGTTTTTCTTCTACTAGACAGGTTTATCTGAGGAAAAAAGGAAAGGAAGGGCAAATTTAGTGCTGAAGAAGTGAAATATAAAGCAATACCTGAAAAAGAGGTAAGCAATATTTACTAGTTTATCTTATTGCTTACATGGTACTAACCTAATTTATTTCTGTCCACCTCATTGCTTAATTAAAGGTATAAACTAAGCACAATTTAAGAACTATATAATGTCAGTGAACACCACCTACATTTCATGTTTGTAGGAATGCTGCAGCATTCCAAATAGCAATTTGTGGATTAGACTTTGGACTGCCAGCCCAAGGAGGCGTTTTCTAGCTGTTATCAGTATTGTTTATTTCTGACAGGTTCTGTTCATGTGTCCTTTCATGTTAGTTCTTAAAAGACACACATTCACATACTTGAAAGCATAGGTGTGTTTAAATATTTATGGAATGAGAGGAATTTTAAAAATCTTCCTCTAAAAGACTGTTAGTGGGAATCTGCATGTTGAAGTACACATGCTGCAGGTACAAGTAATTTTTAAACTCATAGAACGATTTAGACTCATAGAACAGCCCAGCTTGGAAGACCCCTCCAAACTGGTCCAACTTTCTGTGGGAAAGGGAGCCTAGATGAGATTATTTAGGACCAGTCCAGTCACATCTCGAAGACCTCTGGTGATTTTACCATGTCTCTGGGGAGCTTGTTCCCACTGTAAAAAAAAATTCCTTCTTTATTGAGATGAAACCTTTCCCAGTGTAACTTGTGTTCATTCCCCCTTGTCTTCCCTTTACTCCACTCTGATGAAACCTGGAATACTGCATCCAGCTCTGGGACCCCCATTGCAGGAAGCCCATAGAATTGTTGAAGCAAGTCCAGAGAAGGCCACAGAGATGATTAGAGGGATGAAACACCTCTCCTCTGAAAAAAGGCTGAGAAAATTGCAATTGCTCAGAATGGAGAAGAGAAAGCTCTGGGGTGACCTTCTGGCAGCATTTCAGTGCCTAAGGAGGTTTTATATAGAAGAGCTGGAGAGGGACTTTTCACTAGGGCATGTAGTGACAGGACAAGGGTTAAGGGCTTTAAACTGGAGGAGTGCAGGATTAGATTAACAGTAGGAAGAAATTCTTCCCTGTGAGGTTGATGAGGCACTGGATCAGGTTGCCCAGAGAAGCTGTGGATGCCCTACACCTGGAAGTGATCCAGGCCAGGTTGGATAGAGCTGTGAGCAACCTGGTCTAGTGGAAGCTGTTTCAGCCCATGGCAGGGAGATTGGAGCTGGATCATCTTCAAGGTCCCTTTTGTCCCAAATCCTTCTATAATTTTATGGTCCTATGATTCTCCATGTGATTCCTGTTAAAGAAAGAGCCTCCATCTTCTTTGAAGCCACACAGTAGGTAATGGAAAACAGTGGTGAGGTCAGAAAATGGTGAGTTAAATTCACCTGCCCAATGCCACACTGGGAGGGAATGGGACAGTGGCATTCAAGTCTTCAGGGATAGCAGTGAGCAGGGTAAGAAGTGCTTGCCTCCTTGCTGTTTGGTACCACCTTCCTCCACCTTCCGCAGAGGCGATGGGTGTGGTGTGTGCCAGGGCAGCTGCTGAAGGACAGGTATCCAGCAAGTGCAGGCATGATGATACGAGTGTGGAGAGAGACAGGAGCTGTTGAGCTGTGCCCACATCCCGCAGGTTACACCGAAGGGTGCCCTTCCCTCAGATGGCCAGGACCTAATGCATGTGCTTGGTACTCCTGCCACCAGCCCTCCCTGCCCCAGGAGATGGCTGCTGCCAGCAGCACGGCTTCTGGAGTTGTTCCTGTGGGTGTGGGGTGATGCACGTGTGTGTCTTTGCCCAGCCCAGCTGCCAAGTGTGAGCTGGGTACACTCTGGGGGTGCTACAGACTCTGCAGGGGCAGAGCAGGTGCCCCTTGCAGGCGAAGAAGCTTGTTCCAGTTCTTTCAGACCTTGTCCCTTTTCGTGTTCTGTCAGTGAAAGATGGCATTTTGAGGACTGCTGGAGAAAGTTTTCACTGTAAAGAGGCCCGACCATGACTTTTAGATTATTAGCTCTCACTTTAAATGCAGAACCGGTTTTTAGTATCAACCGTTCCCATTTGTAATTTCCCTCATCTGTTCTGCAGCTCTTTGGGACTGTTTGAGCCTGCCAAGAGCAGCATGGTCCCACTGATAAACTGGTTTTCTTCTGAAGGGCTTTGCCTCTCACTTTTGAAATCTTTGAGATTAACGGATTTTCACTGCACACTCTTGTTTTGCAAAGGAAGTTTCAGGGAAATTATCCTTAGTCCAAAAATTGTTTTTTATATTTATATATCCACAGAATTGCAATTCTTCATTACCTGTATCCTTGTAGGAAGTGGGATTAAAGTCAAGCTTCTTTGGGTGTTTCTTACACTGGATTTTCGTTTCCTGGTGACATGTATTAGTTTCTAAAATATATTTTAATTTGAAAATTTCAAGGTCCTCTCAGAAACATTTGGTGCATTTCTTTATTTGTCACAGCTTCTCTGGGCTTATTGCTGGAGTTCTCGTAAAAAAACCAAACAATTAAAGATTGTGTTTCATAACACTTATTTGAGAAAGCTCTTTCCAATGGTCTATTGGCAATAAGACTGAGTTTCTTGCACTGCACACAAGATGGGGGTCTGGGGTTTGGGTTTTTTTCCTTCAAAGGCATATGGAGCTTTATTTTCACAGAGATAACAGTCACCACAGGGGCCAGATTTTTCATAAGCATTCTGCATGCAGAAAACCCCTGATTTATATGGAATGATTTAATAACTCTGGTCAACTTGTGTTACAAACATTCCTAATATCTGGACCTGAAATGACTGAATTAAAGCATATGTCTAGACTGCAGGAAAACCACCCTCAGTCCTTGCCTATTAATCACCAGAGGTGAGGACCAGATGGAGTGGTGTGACTCTCTTTTGGCCCAGGTTTTCTTCCCATGGATTTGAAATACACAGCTGAATGCAAGAGCAGTGCATTTGAGGGTTACCGTAGAGCAACAGCTCTCCTGAATTCATGGAATTGTCATGGACAGTCTTACCCTGATGTATGAAGAGCCACTTGAATACACTTTCTCTTGGTAGAAAGTGCTATCACAAACTAAATAGCCCTGCTTTCCTCTGCTGGAATCTATCCTAGTACTTTAGGGCAAAGTATTTGCAGGTTGATGTGTTGTTGATTTTTCTTCTCTTTTTGACAGCTCCTAGACTGTTTTGTCATCCCAGTGGTGATACTCCTCTCCTGGTTCTTCTTACTGGTACGATACAAGGCAGTACATTTCATTGGGATTGTGGTCTGCATTCTGGGCATGGGCTGCATGGCAGGAGCAGATGTCCTCGTTGGGAGACAGCAAGGAGCAGGTAAGTAAGGATGGATGGGTTGTATGGCCAAGTTCTATTCAGAGAAACCATTGACCAGTGTGTGTCAGACTGGGGCCAAAAAAGGGGGAAATTTGGCAAGAAACTCTGTACTTTCATGGATCCAAAGCACTGCACCATTCAGTGTTGCCTCTTTGTCAGAAGGGCAAAAATGGGTCAATGCTTACAAGTCAGCAGTGCTGCAAACAGGTTTCTTACAAGACAGGTCACCCTCTGTGCGAGCTTCGGGGACAAGCTCAATATTTGTAGTTTCATTCTCTTTTGGCTTAGCTGTTGGATTGCAAACCTCAATAGCTTCCCTTCCAAACTGGCTACATTTCTGAGTTGTAAGCACCTCTCACATCCACTGTGTGCTCTTACTTCTCCTCAACTTTGCTTGCTTTTCTACAGAGATGGGGTCACTGGGTAGGGGCTAAAAGACACCAAACCTATATATTACCAGTTGGGTTTTGCACACAGACTCATACTAAAGTTTTGGGACTTGACTGTTAATGTTTTTGACAAGAACCTCCTTGTGTGTAAAATGTTTTTTTTTATGTGTGGCATCATATGAATAATGTGTGTGTGTCTATTAATGCAGACTAGACAGAGTTAGATTTCATCGATCAACTTCCCCTGTCACATTGATTTCTCTAGTGCCAAGCCTCCTGATGTGGGAAGGTTGGAAATTCTTTTCAAAGATTGTCAATTAGGCACAGTTTTCATTCTTAATTAAAAGCACTGAATTGTGAGCAGAGCATAATACACTGGGATTTAAAATTCTTGACTCAGCTTTCTGAATACAAATGCAAGTGCTGTAAAAACTGCATTTGCCAGAATGCTGCTAAATAAAACAAGGGAGTTTGTGACAGTGCTCACCATATCTCCCTGCCCCCTTTTATCTCTGTCCTTAATCCTGAAAGGAGACTTTTAGTTCATTGGTCTCCTTCAGAAGCAGCCCTGCCCCAGCTAAAAAGGAAATAATGTACTCTGTACTATGTAATCAGCCAGCCAAAGCTGCACTGGGAATGGCTGTTTTCAGAGGGATTGAGATTTCAGCCCTGGGTTCCAGAAGAAGCATCCTGTGTCCCAGCAGTCTAGAGAGTAACACGCTTGAGCGGGTGAGCTGTAGACCAGCAGGAGCATGTGGAGCAGTGGAAGCAGACAAGGAACAGACTGAAGAACACTGACACTTTGCCATCCAGCTGCAGTAATTAGATGTTACTTGCCATGTTCATTATTATAGCATGAGTATTTAATGTTAAGTAAATTTGTCCAGAAAAATCTGTTAATGTGCATTATTGCCTTTTAATTTGGACCTACACATGAAAAACTGTGTCTCTGCTTATTGCTGTGCAGACAGACTGCAGCTTTTTAACTTGTTTTAGTGGCATAATGATGTTATTAATGATGCTGTCTTTAAAAGAGTAAAATAGATCATCTGGTTTAATTTCTTTGAAAGGGTAAAACTACGCTTTAAAATGTACAAATAAAAAGAATTAATGACTGGAAAAAAAGAAAAACTTATTGAAACTCTTCATTAAGAGGTTGTGCACCATTTATAGGATGTTTCCTAGGACTGGGCAAACTAAAGAAAGGAAGACACCAAAAGCAATGATGCTTTGTTAGTCCTCAGTAAATGTCTCTGTTTATCTTGTATTTTGGGAAATAAGAAGGATTGACACCGGTGTGCCCCTGTTGACCACACTGCTTACTGTATTAGAAAAGCCATGAGGCTCTGCTGGGTACCCACAGCATAAGGCAATGTAGCCTGCCGACTCTTACAGTAAGGGAACATGAATTTAAAACGTATCACTGAGAGATTAACAGGTATTTTACAAACTATCTGCAGGAATTAGGTATAATGTGCACACATGCTTTCAATTTTCAATAAATATATGGTCATTTATGTCTTTATTGTATCTGTACTGGTATTATGTACATTGCTCAATGGAAAAAACAATTACTATCAAATATTTAGTGCTCTATCATCTTACATGCCAAGTATACCTGAAAAGAACATTATTCTTCCCATGAGTTACTTTCATACTTCTGCTCTTGCCATACACAGTGGTCTAAGCCACAGAGGTCTAAGTGTTTCATCAAGGTTTTTTAAAGCACTTCATAGCTTTAACATACAACAGTCTCTGAAAACCAGTCACATCAATCCTGTTAATATGTATATGAGTGTATGTTCAATTTAAAATGGAACACATTGAAAATGATTTTTAGATATTATGTTCACCAGTAACTGCAACCAAAAGCAAAGAGAAACACCTCTTAATGGTAGGGGCCAGGGCAAAAATGTGATGAAGAGGCCCAGTGAGAGAACGAAAAGAAATCATGTCAGAACACAGTTCACATTTAAAAGATTTGTGTTACACTATAGTGCTATAACTAGTTCCCAAAACACTAACTCCGCTCTGGACTGTATGACTTCTCCACAGAATATTAAATATGGTAACAATCATTAATGTAAAGCTTGCTTTGCCAGGCTGTGCCATGCATGTCTTCTGAAGAATGACCTACACCATTAAATCGGTCAAATACAACTTTATTATCCTAAAAGTGTTTAGAATGCCTCTAGTTGGTTAATACATTTTTCCTTAGCAATGAAACCGGTAGATGCATGTGGCTATTACATCCATGAAAATCAGTCTATAGGGATGTGTCAGTCTTGGGGGGAAGTTCCAATGTCTCAATCACTCAAGGAAGCAAAGATAAATTGTTTGACAACCAGAATAGTAATTGCTAAGAAAGAAAGCAAAAACGTATTTTACAACATTTTTACACCATATTAAGTATATAAAGTTTTGATGCACTAACCCCTTGGGCACTGTGTATTACTCAAGTCACTGCGTCTCAGAAAGAAGTAATCAGAAAATAAACCTGTATAAGCTGTGGAGAAAGGTAAGAAAGCTGTTCAAGGGCATAAAATGGGTCCAGTTGAAGAGACTGTAGCTGGACCAGGACATTCCATCTCTCAGGAAAGTCAAGAAAGAGACATATACTGTAAAGCTATATGAAGTCTTCAGTGATATGGAGGGGGTCTGTACAGAGTGATTTTTAAATATTTCTCAGAAAATTATGGGATGACCAATATAATTTTGAGGTATCCAGAAAAAAGTTAAAAACATGAAGTATTTCTTAATAGTAGGCAAAAAATACATGGATTTTACACAAATTGATGAAGAATCCCTTAAAGTTTATTAAATCTGATGGCCTTCCACCATCAGAAACTGCTGAGAACTGGCTGATTAAAGTCCCTCTGTGCTTCCCTGTTTGTTTATGCTCTCCTCAGCCACCCTGTGCTGCTGAGTACCAGAGGAGGTTCCAGTGTCAGAGTCTGGTGCTCTGAACAGATCTTGGCTCCCTCTTCTGGGAAAGCCCTGAAGGTTGAGGCTCACAGTCAGCATGAGGGCGCTTTGGGGAGAGCTGTTGGGGTGTGATACTGGAGGCCATCCCATCTGTGTGAAAATGCTCAGCCTCTGAGCTGCTTTTGTTTCACAGATGCAAAAGGATGATATTTTTGTCCCAGCAGAAGCCCTAAGGTCAAAAGCTTTTTCAGCAGTACTTCCCCAAAGTGCCAGTGAGTAGCTGCAATAAATACCAAATGAGTGAGCTCAGTGAGGAATCAATGGAGCCACTGTGAAATGTGAAATGCATCAGGGTTATGAAGAAGTTTTGTAAAGTGCTGATGGTTATTTTAAATTAAGAACATCTTCCATTACTGATTGAAAAAAAGGCTAAAAGGAAAATTATAAACAAAACAACAACAAAACAACCAAATCTTAAAAAGATAAATGGTCAAATATAAACGTGTTGCCAGTCAAGAAACATTCAAAACAGAAATTCAGTCAAAGACTGGATGAGTATGTGAAAAACAAATCTAGTAAGGTTTGCTAAATACACAGAAGCCACATCTCATCTGAGCTGAAAAATGTTGGAAACTAAGAGAGTATTACTGGAAATATTTTACACTTTACTCCATTCCTGTTGTCATTAAAAAACTTATACTTTTCTGGTGCTTATCGCCAGTATTGGAGACAGGATTATTGAACCCTTGGTCTGTCCTCTTATGACCGTTTTTATGATCATTAATTTCTTCTCCATAGAAATTTCAGCACTACAGTTTGGAATGATAACTGAAGGCTTAAAATAACTCCTTAAGAAAAATGTTGAAAAGATAATTTTGAACCAATCAGAATCTTTGGTTTCCATTTTTATTTACTGCAGTATATATTTTACAAATCAATTGAAATAAGACTTTAAAAGTCAGGGACATAAAAGGTAAATCATGATATTTTAAAAGAAAATTAAGTTTCTTTTTAAAAAAATACAGTTTAGTACTTCAGCATTTCTGCTGAAACTTTTCAAAGAAAAATCCATTATATCCAGCGTTTCAGAATATGATTCTGCAGCAATATCTGACAGCTTTGTGAAGCGGTAGCTCTTGTAGAAATCATTTAGCAAGCCATATGTGCAGAGGGAATTGCATGCACCAGTTTGCAAAGCTAGGGCCTCAGTTTTCAAGCTGGAACTTGATCTTGATCAAATGTCCTTGCAACTCTCCCCAACACCCAATAATAAAATCTTCCAAGACTTAAAAAGATTTCAAGCAGTCTTTGATAGCAAAATGTTTTAGTAATTCTGTATACCAGGAAGTACTGAAAATACATCTTCTTGTTCTTTGCATGCATTAGGTACTGCTATGTTAATTGAACCTCTTTTAAAAATCTGTCATTATCATCACCCTGTCTACACCCCATCCTTCCTCCTCCCTTTCTTGTCAAACAGCTCCATGTGAGAATGAGGTCAATATTGGGTTGTAATGATTTCTTCACTCATTTCACAGGTACACAGAATTTTTCAGTTGTCCTCAGATCTAAGTACTGAACATGTTTTAGACTGGTTAAATTTCAAGATGGGATGCAAACTGCTCTATAAAGCTGAGTCACATTCTCTCTGCAAAGTAAAAAAGGTAGTAAAAATAAAGTAAAAGGATTAGTCTCTGAGGAGTGTCACTTGGATTCTATACTTTTTTTGACAAGTTTTTCAGAATCTGTTGACTTATTTTTTCTACAGCAAGGAATATGCTCTCCCTTTGTCTCTGCTAGACTTGGCTGGTGTATTGAATGAAAACTGTCAAAATGACAGAACATTTGCATTCATTTTATTAACCCAGATAAGGGCTACTTAGTGACTAAGGAAAAAAATCTGTAGGGAGAACTTGTAAAATGGTTTGGACAAAAGATGGTTGCTCTGAGGCATTCTGATTTTCTTCTGTTTATCCCTAGGTGAAAATAAACTGATAGGGGATCTCTTAGTACTTGGTGGAGCAACACTATACGGCATCTCAAACGTCTGTGAGGAGTACATCGTCCGAAATCTGAGTCGAGTGGAATTCCTGGGCATGATCGGACTCTTTGGCTCCTTCTTCAGCGGAATTCAGCTGTAAGTGAGCAGGTTTGAGCCCCAAGGTCATTCAAATAAGTGCAGCTGTGGCCTCCACTGAGGTACACTAACCACCTCTTCAAAATTAGCCCTTTCCTGTGGAGACCAGGTGTCCTCTCATCTTGGAATCTGCATTGGTTTTCATATTTCACATTGGTGATTTGAATAATAACACAAATTTTTACCTGAGTACTCTAATTCAAGGACCAGTGTCTTTGAGTAGTCACATGAAGAGGGAGAAGACACATCCTGCCATCATGCTGCTGAAAGACAAGTGGATACTTCATGTGTCACCCTGATCTATGAACAACAAACTCTACAGCTTCCTCTGGTTCTGTTTTATACTTTTAAAATCATGCTTTGATTTCTAAACAGGTAGAAAACACATCCAGTCAGAAAGTATTTTACCGGTTTGCTTGTTCTGTGTAACTACATTATGATATGGCGGAAATAATGAAAAAGCCTTTAAGAAAATGGCCTTTTCACTTCAAAAATATTCAGTACTGAGGAGATTGTTGCATGCATTTCAGGATCTATGGAGTCTGGTCTATATCCACATGTACCTAGTGAGCATCTCAGCTGCAAGCCTAATAGTTGGAAGGTAGCTTCCAGTGTTGTAGTACTGTGACTGATGTAAAAGTAGCCATGCAAGATTGCTGCATTTTGTACAGGTCTGTCACTGGTGCTTGTAACACAGAATGACTTTTGATTATTAGTCCAAAAGAAGTTGCTTCTCTACAGATCTCTACTCTGCTTTTAAGAACAAAGACTGATCAAAAAAGCACAGCCCCTCAATTCCTACTTTAGTAGTTCTATTTCTTTAGCTAGAAAGCTTAGTATATTTATTTGGGATCTGAACAAGGGTCTTAAAATTATTCATATTAACTAGCTGCCATACAAGCAGTTCCCTTTTCAAAAATATGGAATTCAGGAGCATGTAAACATGCCTAGTATCTTTGGCTAAAGCGATTTTTTATGTGTTTGTGATTAAGTAGATACTAACTGATTCTGAGGACATCAAAGCAATGCCCTTGTCTTGCTCTGTGTGTGTAAACTGTCATGTAAATGTCTTGTATTCCAGAATTTAATCGTAGTGCCATTACTCCCTCGTGACCCAAGCAGTTAGTCACAATTCAGGGTCTGTGAGCCATTTTGCTAGTGAGAAGCTGGTTTTGGAACAAGACATCTTTGTATAAAGAAGACACAAGTGGAAGGAAACAATAAGAAACAATTTCTTTGCTGAAAGCCCAAAGGTTTTTCTATTCAAACTTTGGCCCAAAAGTTCACTCCAACAGGTTTTTTACTACTGGCCTCTGCAGCTTTTTGCTGATAGTCCTTTTTGGGCACCTTCTGGAGACCCAATCACGCTTAGTTCATACCTGTGCCTTTTTCTTTCCTTTAGCTCTAATGAAGAGCAAAAGTCGCACATTTCTGTGTTCACGTAGATTTAATCTAACTAAATATAACACATTTCAAAGAGAAGCCGGTTCCTCATGTTAAAATTGCAGTACCATTCTTTGAAATGCTACTGGCCACTTTGGTGCAATATAGGACCTTTAGATCCTCTAAACTGAAGGAGTCTTAGAGTGTAACATAAAATAAACACATGTAAGGCCTGTTGAGCAGCAAAGGAAGAGCTAAGGTGTCAGGGGAAATGGTGAGTTAATGAGTTGGCTGATTACCCAGACATGGTGGAAAGAGAAGGGTAGTATGCTGAATGTGATTAAGGCGGGGAGGAAGAATATTAATTTACAAGAGCTGGGGATGTCACAACTACACAGCAAATGGAGATAAGGTTATCTGGTGGAATCGTGTAATTATAACATGGCCTACTGTGTAATGGCCCCCTGAAGGTCATCTGATTCAAGCTCCTACTCAAAGCTAACTCCAAAGTTACATCAAGTTGCTTAGGAACTTGTTCTGTTGATTTCTTGGTGTCTCCAAGAATGGAACTGCCAGTCATGCTGGCCAACCTGTTCCAATGTTTGACTAATTTTTTTTCCCCTGATATTTAATCAGAGTTTGCTACATTGCAACTCGTGTCGACTGTCATTCATCTTTTTGTTGTGCACCTCCAAGAAAAGTATGACTATTTTGTCTGTAACTGCGCATCATCTAGTTAAGATGGAAAATTTATTGCCACATCCTCCTTTCCCCCAGCTTTGTCTTCTCTTCCTCATGCTAAGCAAACCCTGCTGTTTCAGCATCTCCTTTTACATCCTGTGCTTAACCTGCCTGACCATTGTGATGGAGTTCCGCTGTACTCTCTTCAATCTGTTAATGTCTGTCTTGTCCTGGACAGCCCAAAATTGGATACAGTACTCTACTTGCTGTCTCACAAGTCACACCTTTCAGCTTGCTGGCCAGACTTTTACTAACACAGCTCAGGATGCTGTTGGCCTACTCTGCTCCACGGACACATTGCTGACTTGTGTTCAGGTTGATGTCCACCAGGACTCTGAGGTTTATTTCTGAAAAACAACTTTCTGTCCAGTCAGCTCCCAACCTGTACTGTTTCCTAGTGTCACTACACCCCAGGGGCAGGAGTTAATATTTGCTTTTCTTGAACTTCATGAGGTTACTTCTCACCCTTTTCTTTAGACGACATTGTGATAGTCCACTCATCTAGTCCATACCTCTCCAGTCTCTAAAGATCTTTAAGGAAATCATGTTGGAAACCTTGCTGAAGTCACAGTATTCTATTCCCTCTCCTTTATTTACTGATCCAGTCACCTCATCATAGAAGGCACTCAGTTGGGTCAGGTTTGCTCTTGAGAAGTCTGTGCTGGCTGTTCCCAGTGGCATCGTCTTCCTCATTTCCTGTGAATGGCTTCTGGGAAGATTTGCTCCATAATCTTCCCGAAGGTTAGCATAAGGCTGGCCAGGCTATACTTTTTGTTATATGTTAAACTGAATGTTGCATTTGTCTCTTTTCAGTCATCAGGGACGTCCTTTAACTACTGCAACCTTTCAAAATCATTGGGATTCCAATTCTTCAGTGCCTCTAGCATCACTAAATGGCCACTTCTGGCAAAGTTTCTCTCACTCCTCTTTGTTTCACAGGTCATAAGGAACCACAAACCATAGCATATTGTTTTATATTTCTTTTGTATTGGTTAAGCAATAATGTGAAAGCAATGTTCCTACATTTCAGTTATGTGAAAATTTTTTTGCCAGACCAAAAGATGTTGCGGTTTGTTTTCATTATATTCTTCCGGAATTGCTGATAAAAGAGACATATACCTTACGCATGCAAAGACACCTGTAATTTAGTTATTTTGCATAGATTAGAGTCTTATTATTCTCTACACGGTATTAGATTTGCCTCACATCAGCAGCAAGCAAATTAGAATTTCCAGGATGCAACTCTTTAGGTCAGATTAATCTGGAAGGTGCTGAGCTCCTGTACTTTTAGTATTAGACTTGGTCTTCCACATGCCACCTTTTCTACTAGGTCCTTTGTTTTTCAATTTGTTTAATTCCATGGTATGTACTTGTTTAAAATAGTGTCCAGACCAACATGCAGAGTTCTGCACAGTAGGATTTATCTGGAAATCACACAGATAGAGAAAGCAGTTACCTGGGTGAAGACTTAGATGTCTTATCTCCAAGGATCTGTCTGCCTGGATTGAGAAGAGCTGACTTGTTGCCACCTTAGAATTTTATAGATCTATGACTTTGATGTTAATGTTCAATGCAAGATTTACAAGACACTGAAAGTGGACTTTTGCAGGTTTGCGCATCCTTTGCTTAGTATCCTGACTTTCACTGCTGGGACTATTTGGTTTCTCTCAGTGTGTAACAAATCACAGTATGCTTCCCAAACCAGCCTGTGATATCTATTTATTTTATACTGCAGAGGTACTCTGAAGTGTGAATAACTCAGATAGATACATTATTAATAATTAACATTCAAAAGCTTTGAGAATATTAAGTCACAAGAGTATAGAAGAGTATAGAAGATTGAACATTTAGGGGAATGGGCATGTAGAGCAGGTATATATAGAGCTGGAAATAAGCCATGTAAAATTGTATGCTATCACATCTGATTACTGCCCTGAAGATCTTTCAAATACACAGGCACAGGGATAATGCCAGAGTGGATTAGCAAACTTTGATTGCATTTGGTTCCTACAGAGATTTTTTGTTATAAGGTTATTTATGTTGTTTTGTCCAGCATTTGAATTGAATGAGTGGAAGTAATTTAACTTCTGTTTTCTTCCCTCAAATTTTGCCTTCTCTTCTCTTCTAGTGCAATCATGGAACACAAAGAGCTGTTGAAAGTCCCCTGGGACTGGCAAATAGGTAAGAACACACTTCACCTCACTGAAGAAAGCTGCTGAAGGAGGCATGGAGACAACCGGTGTTTGGGGAGGCGGGCACAGAGTTTCGGGGAGCCAGTGTTTGTGACTTTTCCACTGTTTACTGGCAAGGGTTGAGCCCCATGCCTCATAACTGTTCTTAAATGCTCTGTCCTCCATCCCCGTGTTACGCCTTCCTTGCACCATTGGGTTAAGCATATGAATGCTGCAAGATAATCATTCAGACAGCCATGAAGTTAAACAATAATGGGGTTCCAGTTCTAAGATTCAGTGCAACACTGGGACAATAAAAGAGGTAGTCATTAAGAGCCAAACCTTTTCAATGAAAGCCAAAGAAAGAAAATGGAACCTAACAAAAAACCTAAGAAAGTGCTCACAGTGCATATTATAGCCACATAAACTCACTTCCAGGGGGACCATTTCTGTATGGAAGTGTTAAATTGCTTTCCAAATACTCTGGGTGGAATATAACAGATGTGTCCTTTATACAGATTTGGGAGCATCGTGCCCAGTGAAGCTGTTATGGTGTTCTGCCAAACAGGGGATTGCATTTTCCCATTTCAGTTTGGAAGCTGAGTTTATGTCTCCCTTCTAATTAGTCCACTGAATTATTTGTTTTAAAAGCAAATCGATATTATGGGGAGTCCCTATAATCATTCTTTCACTATTTATGACAATAGAAGAAATAAAAGAATACTAGTAGCATAGAGCTGATTGATTGCAGAGGATTCGAGATTTGGCAATCCATTGACAATAGCTCTTTACCTAGTGTCAGACTGAACATCAAAATGAAACTCAGAAGTGTGCAAAACCAACTGATTATGTGGGGAATCCCTGAGGGGAGGGAATACAAATTATGGAATACAGTTGGTTTCTTTAAACTTAGTTCAAAATTTCCTTTAATCGTCCTAAACCTCGATAAATACAGAATATTTTTCACAAAACATTGCACCTAGAAATCTTGGAAATTTGATGGTTGAGCTGTGAAACTAAGTGACAAATCAATTTAAAGTATCCATGGAGAAACACACTCAACTGTGTACTGTAAGTGTATTGGCCTTCTTTAATCTGAGATAATTAGCATAATTGCATCAGTGTTTGTTTATATTTCATGAGAAGGCGCTTAGGGACATAATTAATCTGGTACTGATGGAACTAGCAGTGGTCATAGTGAATTAATCTACTATCCATGTAAATGTCATATATACTTCCATGAGATTTCTGTTCTAACTCAATATCAGTGAAATGTGCTATTAAAATGTCTTACTTCATCTGTGATGCTGCTAAAATGTCATTGAAAGTCGATTACTAATTCTGAAGAGTCCTTATGCTTCACAAGGCTGAGATCATCTTAGCAAAAGGATCATAGATATGTACGTGTTTTCTTAGAGCAATAATTGGAAATGTGGTGTAGTTGAACATGGATTAAATGATGACAGTTCTGCAGTTCTTCCCTGGTTTCCACTGCACCTGGTGTACTTTCCATTGCATTGGCAGTGATACAAGATTGTCAAGAAGTGATTGACAAATCTGTGTCAGGGAGTTCACAGCCTTGTCCAGAGTAGTTATCCACTGCAACAGACTCAAACCTGCAGTCCAGCAGAGTTAAATCATCAGCCTTCCAAATTGTGGTGATAAAGTCACAGCAGGCAACCTAATAAATAACTCAAGGTGGCCTGTTGCCATCTGCCATAATTGTGCTTTTAAGAGCAGATGAGCTAGCTTTTAACTGATGCAAATGATTTTTGAATATAAAGATCTAAAGTCAATCTGTTATGTCTATCATGTTTAAAACAGGCTGTGGCCCTCCTGGTGTTAATTTTGGAAATTGCCCTGATACATATCATCATCTTCACACTTAGTGTGAATCAGTGTAGCTCTGTTTGAATCCTTGAAGGTTTAAGTTTTAATACTTGCTGACAACCAGACTGAAAGGAGGTTGATTATACAGTTTTGACTGAGTGGTTTCATATGAGACCATGACATGTTTTATAGCGATAGATGAAATAGTAACAAATAAACTCACATCAGTTTTATTTAAGAGAAAAGCCAGTTTGAAGCTCCAAGGAAGTGCCCTTTGTTACTGGGGATTTGAATATTTCTGAATGGTCTTTGTTCCAAGACAGTATGAAAGATCATAACTGATTCCACTTCATGCCAGTTAAACATTTGCTTTAGGAGTAAAAGCACAAAGGCAATATTCGTGCATCACTGCACCACGCAACATTCAACCAGCATGCTCAGGAACAAGACCAGCAGTTCTCTGGTCTTAGTGGTACTTCATTTAGGCTATTTTAGAATGGTCCCTAGGGACAGATCCTGCCCAGTTGTGTGAAGACAGCAAGTCTAAAGAGAAAGGGAGAAATACTGAGGGACTGGGGCACGTTCAGCCTGCGGAAAAGAAGTTACCTACAGGAGGTTGTAGGTAAGGACAGAGCTGAGGCCTTCACAGAGGTGCATGGCAGGAGGATGAGAGACAGACAGAAGCTCAAATGACAGATTCAGACTGGGTAAAAGGAAAATCTTCTTCACACTGAGGACATGCAGGCAGCAGAGCAAGTTGCCCTGAGAGGTTCTGGAGTCTGCTGGGACTGCAACACCAGTGGCAATTCCCAAGGCTGCTATTTGCACTGCATGGGTACCTCAGAAGGCTGAGGCTTCAAGCTGCTAACTTAAAACATTGTTTTAGTCTCAGAACTGGCCCTCTAGGAAGCAGTATATGAAAATCATATGAGGTTAATTTCAGTTGTTTATTATCACCACTAAATGCCACCCAGTTGGTGGATATTACTTGTATTTTTAAGCTGTAAATTAAATGCCACTTTATATTCACCTCTGCTAAGACAGCTACAGTTTAAGCAATTTTCCTCTGGAACTGAAATGCCCTTTGGAAAAGCAGCCTGTGAAGTCCATGTAGCTGGCTGTCAAATAATGTGAACACCAAGGCAGTACCATAAAATTATACTGTAAGTTGAGTGCATAAACCAGCAAAGCTGTGTTAAATCCAGAAAACCAGAGGTTTGGTGGTCCAGCTGGTGATTTTCAGACAGGACTTTGACAATGCTGACTTCTGGTCCAGAATGGTTTTAGTGCCTGACCTGTTCTTCTTAAGCCTGGAAGAAAAGCTGGCTTAACGCGCCTGTATGCAAACAATTTCCCATTGACCGAAACTACACTCCATATGGTGCAATCATTTGCCTGCTACAGAAGTGTTTGAATAAAGCACCTTTCAAGCACTGCCCAGAACTTAATTCTGTTACCAGTTTACAATGCACACCTTCTGAATTTGATACCTATGGGTAAAATCAGCTTTTTACCCTGATTGTCCATATACTGAATATAAACTCAAATTCCTTACCATGCCATAACATGTATGGACACTGGTAGTTTGTGTCTGCTGCATTTGTTTCAGTTGAACGTACACTTCAGTTCATATGCTTCTAAAGGAGTCAATGTGTCACAGCTGATTTTGTCCTTTAGATAGCTTTTCTAAAGAATTTTTAACCCAATGGATCCACATGCTGATACATGGCCATTACACGGCCTTTTTTTTTTATCCTTTCTAATACCTTTCAGGACTTTGGCAATCAGATTTTCTACAACTTTTAGTCAATAACAACATGTTCTAAAGAGCTGGCATGAGTCTAAATTTAGGCTCATGCACATATCAACTGGGAATTCTGTAGCATACGGTAGCCTAAGAAATATCATTTGCATGAGAGCAGATGAATAAAGTGTTCGCTGATTTTTTTAACTTCATATTGATTAATTTGCCTTGGGATTTATCAAGTAATAACTCAAGGAATGAATTCTTTCCCAGTAAATTATTTAGGTTTTTTAAATTAGTTTAGATTTTTACTCTAATGTATTTATATTATATTAGTGTCTAACAATCTAATTTGTGTGAGGCACTCTGTAAACATGTAGCAGGCAACAGTTTCAGCTCACAGAAGTTTTATTAAGGAAGGCAGACAGAAAGGAGTAGAGGAACAGAGGTGCAAAACCATGAAGTGACTTGTCAGTTTTGGTGGCTAAATAGGACAAGGACCTCTGACACTTGAGTGCTGTCCTCGTGCATTCATCCGTTTGCTCATTAACTCCTCTATAAATAATTTTGCATTCATTTTTGGGTCCATTCTCAGAAAATACTGTGTGCTCCATCCAGCTCAGCTGAACTCACTTGATGTTGGTGACAATGAGCTCCTTAAGAGACTAGGTTTGATATGTCCAAATGCATCATTATGTCCAAATTCCTGTCGGACATGAGGTATTCACTGGTAGTATAAGACACCAATTTGAAACAACTCTGCTGTTATGGAGATCCCAAAGGACATAATTTCCACTGTTGATTTTCACTGTCTATATATGTGTATATTATTAACTGGAATGTTTCTTTGACAAAGCATTATTCTTTCTTTTCCTAAAAACACAACCTTCTTCCTCCCCACAAAGTAATTTCTTAAGGCTGTGGAAGGTCACTTTGCTTCTTGTTTCTCTTCTGCAGGCTTGCTGTACGTTGGCTTTAGTGCCTGTATGTTTGGCCTCTACAGCTTTATGCCAGTGGTCATCAAGAAAACCAGTGCTACTGCCGTCAACCTCTCCCTGCTCACAGCTGACCTCTACAGCCTCTTCTGTGGATTATTCCTCTTCCACTACAAGGTAGGTGGAAATGAGAGATGTATTTGGGGAATAGCAGTATGTCTTAAGAAACATGAATGCAGAACAAGGAAACAAAAGAAGCCTCCAAGCTTTGCTAGATCTAAACAGTAGAGGTGCAACTTGATTTTTTTACTTCAGGCTTCCTACACTAAAACCAATTTTATTGGATGATTTCCAGTTTTCGAAGAGAGCTCATTTGGTCTCTTTGTTATAAGTTTTAAGACCTGAGTACCTGTTCATGAGCCACTGTATCATTAATTTCATCTTACTTATCAAAGGCAACTTTCAACTTCTGTGAACAGACCTAAGGTGGCAGCATGAAGGGAAGGACTCTCCCAAAGTTCCCATAAATTTTTTTTTTGCCTGGGAACAAAGTTGTTTCATTCATACCGATTCTGAATTGATAACTAAGTCGTTCATAAACTACACCTTTCTCTTGGCCATACCAGTGGGATGCCTCTTACTGTAAATGGCAAAATGTGCAGCATATTTGTGTTGAAGTTAAACTTTCACCTCCCAGGTCTCCTAATATTTAAAAGACCATGTAACACAGGACCACATCTGACTTGCAGTTACAAGGAATGGCACTTCATTATTCACAAGTATCCCCCCACAGTGTCCATCCTGTGAAAATAACACTGCAGTGCTGGAAGCAATTGGTTTGAATCATCATTTATTCATAGGAGGGAGGTTACTTGATAGCTAAAATTGTGTTAGAAGTGTTAGACAAAAGAAAGCCTTAAAATTCTGAGTGTCTAATCAATTCAAATCAGATTTTGTCATAGTAATGGTACCTGAATGAATCCGAATGAGACAGTGAAAGTTCAGTGCTTCAGGGTCCAACACAAAATTGTTTGTCACTACTGTCTTTTATTTTGGTTTTTTAGCTTTGAGAATTTTGAAGGCAGAAGAAAAGCAAGAATAGAAACAAAAATTTGACTAGAAAACACAATGTAAAGGTTGTCTGCTGCTTTGCAGCTCTGTCTCATGATGGTATAGTTTCTCCTTCTTTCTGCCTCACGCTTCAAACCCAAAGTGTTTGACATTAGGTATAAGCTGAAAACTGTTACCCCCTGCTAGTAATATTATTCAATACCCACAGACAAATATATTTAGTGTCGTTAGTCCACTGTTTCTAAGAAAAATTAGTAAATTACACAGTAAAGACAAATGTGGTTCTGAAAACAGTGGTGGTGGTGTACCAGCAAAGTCAAACTCTGATAGAGGGAGAGACTCAAAAGCCAGCAGAAGTTGGACAGCTCTGTGCTCAGTATTGCTCAAACCTAACAAAAAATGCAGTTTTGCAAATGCAAACTTTAAAGTTCAGGCACTTAAAAGACAAAAGGCACATAAAACGTTTAATTTCTTCCCTATCTAGTTGTTGAATTCATTAGCAGAGCCAGGAAGGCAGAATTTTCAGCTTTACTGACCCCTATCTTTCTACAGTAAGTGCACGACGGCTCTCATCCATAGTGGCATCTTGGTCTCCCTTTAAGACCTGTATGGAAAAAGTGCTCGAGTAGAAGGCTCAGAACTGAAATGTTTTCTGGTTGAAAGCATATATCAACGTGTGTCCTGACAAACAGGCTGAGTTCCACATCTGAAGTAACTGATGGTTACCTCCTACTAGAAAACCGAAAATCTCATTCTCCTGTGGTTAATGTATATATCATGCTGTCACTTTCATAAACTCTTATCAGATTTACTTAAACCTGTTTAGGTTTTTTACCCCCACTGATGACCTTGGAAGACTTTCAGAACATTATTTCTCCAACAGTTAGAAATCTCCTTATTTCCAGCATAAATTTACTTGTGCCTGGTTTTTGTCCATTTATCCTTCTACCAAGAGTATCCTTGGTGCCCCTTAGGTCTGTTCCATTAGCAGTAAGAATGCCTGTCTCCATGGCATTTTGCTCCATTGGTACATCAGTAGAGAGGAATCATATTGTCTCTCAGTCCCTCGTTCACTAATCAGAGCAGGCCCTTCTCTGCACCTCATCTGGTTGGATTTCATCCTCCCTGAGACAGCCCCTTCACCTTGAGGTCCTTGTCCCTCCAGCAGCTGGTGCAGTGCTTTTGTCTCTGTTTCTCCAGGAAGCCACTTACCCCATAGATAGCAAGGCTCCACTGACATTTCTCATCACTGCATTTGATTTGTGATCTTGTACTCATCCTGCAATCCATACAACTCACGTGTCTCTCCTTTGCTCTTCCCAGCTGAAGTGTTGAGAAGACCTTCATCAGGGCTTTGTGAAAGGACCTTTACCTGAAATGCAGCATCAACTTCTCACTCTGTTAGTGTCTCCTTTCACACCCTCCAAACTTACATTGCAGATGAAATTTGAAGGGAGAGGCTATATGCAAAGATCATGTAGATTTAAAAGTCCACTTTGTTATTTGGTTTCTTCTTTAGTTAGCATGTTTTTATCTTTAGTCAGATGACCTCCTCCTTTCCTTTCTGGCTTGCTATCAGGTAGAATTTTATCTGAGGAAGCAGAATTGTGAAATGTTTGACTTCTACTCGGTGATGAAGTCTAATATGTTAGCATTAAGTGATCTGAATTAATTCTTCTCCTAGGACTGTGTACATGTGCTTGTTTCCTAGCTTTTAAAGAGCTGTTTCATTCCTAGCCCAGCTGTACATCTCCTGCAGCTCCTTCTGCTTTTTGCTGCACTGGCCAATGAGCACAGCCCCACTTCACTGGGAAGCAAATGGGTTTATGCTGAAGTAGGATCAACTGAGCTGTTTAGTGTCCCTTGCAGAATATCATTTTATGAGGCTTTCAAGAAACAGTTATGATTTTTCCCTGTGCTGCTACTTTTATCACCAGACAGGTTTATTGCACCCATAGCAGTAAATCTATGAAAATCCATGGAAAATGCAGGAAATTAGTTTAACTGGGCTTTAGAGCTTTTGAAACCAAACTGAAGAGAAGATTGCCTTTGAAGTGTTTTGATTCATTAGCATTTCATTTTTATATAATACAGCCTTGCAACAGCATTACATGCAGGACATGAGTGAGTTGATAAACAACTGCATCTCTAGTCTTAGCCCATATGCTGGCATCTTTTCATAGCACAATAAACACTTCCCAGGCCCATGGAAGCCAGAAATTCAGCATGTTACCTTGACACAACTCCATGTAATTCAAGATGTTAATTGTTCAAGATTTTATTGCACTAAAATGTAATAATATATAGCTTTCAATTGGAGATAGATTACTAGATTGTAATGCATCATTCTTAAAATTTCTTGCATCCCCCAAATAAAAGCTGTCTTTCTAGTTCTCCTGTAATCAATAATTGATTCCAAATACTCCAGCGGATGGAGAAATGTGTCTGGCCTCTTTGGTAGCTGAATATGCACCACTGCCATAGCATTTAAGTATACACCACCATATCTTCAATACTGTTTATTTTCATCCTCCCCATATTGATATGTTTTAACCAGTTTTTATGTTCAAAACTTTCCTAGCTGTCTGTTCTCATTTTACCTTCTTCTTTAGCACAAGTAACAGAACTGTCCTTGGTCGTTCTTTGTTATGGGTACATGGACACCTCTGGTGCTAAAAAATTCAGGGCCACCTCTCTGGGTGCACAGGGTTAGAACTTTTGTATAAATATGGAGGCATTTTTTCTTAGGAGTATTCTTTTCTACATTTCAGTCTCAGCCTTAGCTGTTTTGTTATGTGAACCTTAGACTTATTACTTTCCCTTTGCAAGCTCTGTGTTGTCTTTAGTCATTCTAAGCAAATTGGGTTCTCACTAAATAATCTAAGCAGTTTATTTTATATTTTCCAGCAGCTAGAGCATGAATACTGATTGTGTTCTGGACCAGTGGGTTGAGTCACACTATATTATATCATTACCTAGCAAGCCAAGCACAATCAATTATATTATGCTTTGGCAGATTCATTCATTACTTTATCCAAGATGCAGATATAAAAACTCAGAGTTTCTGGATATAGTAGCAATTCCCTAATGAAGAAAATGCATGTATTTCATAATAAATCAGGGAAGTTATGTATCTTGATTTAGAATCTCTAGAGTATCTGTGACAAAGGACTTGGATACACAGATAAACATGATATTCAAAACCTTTCAGGACCAGAAATCTGAAATTATGCTAGTTGAAACCTCATTTTCTGATACTCACTGATGTTTTTAAAAATTACTTTTCAATGCTAATTCTAACAGCATCCCTTCAACGGAAGGGAGAAAATGACAGCCTTCCCATTACATCAAGAAACAAGCCATGAAGGAGACTGGGGTTTAACTAAATGGAGAGGAGAGGGCGCAGGCTGGGGAGAGGGGGTTCCAGGTTCTTTTTTGCCAGCACAGATCCTGAGCAATGCCTATGAATTTGGGATTTACATAGTCTTCATTGTAGTGAAAATTTGACCCTTGCTAGAAATATGTGCTGAAGCCAGTGTGAGTTTTTCTGCTGTCTTTGGTGCACTTCAGTTCATTTTCCTAAATTAGGAAAGCCTGCCACTCAAGGAATAATCTTCAAAAAAAAATCACAGTTTCATGACTATACAGATGAAACCTTATTGTGACTCTATATGATTCAGACAGTCCTGAGTTTTGTTGAAGCAGGATGGATACAAAGTCTGTGGTTTGATAGCAGGAGTTAAATAAACTTGGTTTGGTTTGGGAGAGGATTGTTTATTTATTACTTTGATTTTTATTTGGCAGCCATCCATAAACATCTGAGAGATTTTTCCCAAACCTCTGATCTAACTGAGAAAATACTTCAGTTTATGTTCTCACCTTTTTTTTTAAACTTCCTTGAAACCATAAGCTGAAGTCAGTAAGATTCTATTATTTGCTTGCACTTGTTAGGGAGCTAACACCTACCTATTTTAAACTTTGACAGCGGTGTTGTCAGTGGTGCTGTCAGTGGTGCATCATTAATTCTAGTGGAGCAGGCAGTGCAGGCCAAAAAAACTGTCTTTTACACTATTACTTCCTCAGTCATATACTTTAAGGTATTTTCCTGATGAAATTGGGTATGCAAGCTGCTCGATCCATAAACTTTCTGTTTGAATGGAATTTAATTGCACAGGGCTTTTATCCTTGTGAATACTGCTAAGCCTGCAATAATAATGAGGATAATTCGTATTACTAGTTAATTCTTTATGTCAGTGGTAATGTGCAAAAATCTACCTTTCCTTTTCCAAAGTACTAAATTTCTTACAGTGGGACTCCCTCTGAACAACTCTGCTCCTATGCAGCTGTACTGTCTACATGCCTTTCATCTAAGCAGCATCTCAAAATCTTCTTTTTCACATTTCTTAAAATTTATGGATTTCATTAGTTAGCTATTTGAAGTTCCTCCTCCAAATTATAGTCAATTAAAAAATAGTTAGGTGTCTGTATTTTAAGAGCTGCATTGAGGTGGAGAAGAGTTAGGTGTGTCTTTGGTCACACTTGAATTCCTGTGACAGAAAGGGCCCTATCCACTCATCCTTTTTGTGGTGGTGCAGGATGGCATACAATAAAAAAGCTATGAAGTAAAATGACAGAAGAGAGTAGAAGCTGGAAAACGAAATGCCTCCCACCAAGACGTTGCACAGCCTGACAGATTTTTAACAACATAGCACAGATATGGCAGCTTTTTCAAAATACTGCATTTCTAAAAGAATGTCTTCCTTTCACAGTGCTATCTTGCAATAGATTCATTAGTTGCAAAGCATGAATATTGAAACATGGATAGTCACTCTTTGGAAGTAGTCAAGAAGGGTGTAAATGATGTGGCATTCGTATTGAAGAAGTTATGATAAAAGCTTCGATTTCAAATACATTTTTTCAGACACTAGCTCATCATAAATGTCAAGTTTTCTAGCTTGTTTTCAGTGCTTTTAGCTTGGGATTTTTTTCCTTTGGTCTCGTGTTAAAAGTCTGCACACCAAAGAACTGATTTGAAGTTTTCTAGGAAAATGCGTTTTTGTTGGAAATGCCTAATTATCAAAACAGAAATGCTAAGTGAGCACATCTTGATCTCAGAATACGCAAACGGAAACACCACCACCACCCCCTTTTTATTGTGGGTAACTTTTGAATCATCTTGCTGTGTATCAGTGTCACACCTTCGTGCATACCTCAAGTGTTAAAATGTAGAATTTATGGGACTAGTGAAGAAACTATTAGGGAATTGGTGTGTGGAGTGGGGAGGGTGGGTAGCTCAGGATACTGTTTCTGTTTGTGTGTAATTTGAAGTCACCGCTGTCCAAGCCAGAAGAAGCGATCCCAAAAGTCCCTTCCCTTGCCACCTCTGCACTCAGGCTCAACAACACTCCAGACACAGGAGCAGCAGAACAGCCAAGGGAAGGCAGCAGCCTTGTACTGGAATATGCAGTCGTATCCTTAGGTTTAGCATGTGGCCTCCACCTGTCTATCATTTTCATTTGGAGTTATTAATTTGTTATTATTAACTTGAAGGTGTACAAAAGGCCAAGTGTTGTAACAATAGGCTTTGAGCACTTGGAAACAAGTAACAGCCATCTCACATTGCCTTGTTTGAATTAGTTTTGTGTTCCAATATAAGTAAAAAGTTGTTCAGACATCTCTTAAGTATACAAGAGTACATTGCGAAGTGTAATTGTTGCAATCTGAAGGAAGTAAATAGCTTTTCATTCCTACCCAGTATGAGAGTTCAAACATATTAGGGGAAATCTTCCTGTTACTGGAATTAACTCTTGGATGATGAATCTTCAACAAAACCATACTGATTTTAAAAGTGCTGGTGAATACGGGCTGAAAAAGGAAATCTGGGGGATCACAGCAATAAAAATGTATAATATCAAAGAACCAGAAAATGGATTGCAAACTGCAGAGAGCAAAAAATATTTTAGCAAATAACTACATTTTCTTTATCACAAGAAAAAGTGCAGACATAAAAAACATAATGAAGTCATCCTGTCTAAAGAGATGGATCTTACTGGCAACACACTTTTCCTAAATGATGCTCAATGAATATGGAAACAAAGATCAAGAGGCTAAGTTTCATAATTACTTGTGGGAGAAAAAAATCAGCATACAGCATTTCCCAAGACAAGCGTACGTTTGAAGACAAGGGAGTACAATGAATGTGTTGAGTTACCTATCTCAGCAATAATTTGCAACCCAGAGGAGACAGACAAAAAAACCAGTCATTAATTAGCAAGGCAGCAGTTGCATTCAAAAGCTTAAACAAGGTTCAATTAAAATCTACAAGATTTTCAAATTATGATTCTTTGAATTGGATGCTATTTTCACCTTTGTATATGGAAATAAAGACTGAATTTCCTCAGAGATGTAGACAGAATCATCTTTGAAAGATAATCCTAAGGGTTAAATGCAATAATTTAATTATAAAATTGGAGATTTGTTATGGAACTGAGTACAACTTTATTTCAAGAAGTGACCAAAAAAGAAGGTGGAAGTGTGCAAAGAGTTATGTCTGGCCTACAAATTATGCCATGGTCTATGAGCTGCTGGGAAGGAGTATATGTAAAATCTGTTTTGGTATATGACTGGATTGAAGTGCTTATTCCAGTTGTGTCTCCTAGCAGCCAGATCAGTGAATGCTACAGACATACAGGGTTAAATCATCCACATCAGCTTCTAATTCCTACCAAATGGAGGAATGGATCAACATGCAAACTAAACGTCAGTTAGGAAACGTCACTTCTACATGCTTTCAATCTAAGCAGTGGAGTATTTCATTAATTTCTGGAACATTTAGAAAAAACATCTTCTTTTTGTCTAAACTCCCCCTTCCCACTGAACTGGAAGCTTTCAAACCCATGATATGGGAGAGATGCTTGACATCAGCACTGCTGACAAGCAATTTCATTAGCTGGACTAAACTTCTGGAATTATTCCCACCGCCTACATGAGCTAAGTTTAGCAAGGGAGGAGGCTAAAAAGGCTCATCATGGGTCTGAAGGAGATTTTAGACTTAAAGTAAACTGAATTTCATATCTTAAGGACAAGAGGACAATTTTTAAGGGAGAGGTCCAGATGCAACTGGACAAACCATGTTTAAAAAATTGTTAGAAATAAACAGAAAACAAGAAATCACAGAAGAAAATTAATACTGTGCAGGTAAAAAATGAAAGGACTGAAGCCTAATTACTGTAAAAGATAAACCAAGTTTGGCAATGAAGAAGAAAGTGAAAAAGGCAGTGAACAGTTCTTCTTGTATATTAAGAGAAGAAATAGTTTTGCTATGCAAGCACAGTGGAGGCCAAAATTAAACAACCTTTCTCTTGGCACCAAAACAAAATTGGGACCAAAACTGAGAGTTAAATGTGAAGACAATGCACCATATTTAATAGAAATGGAAATTACTACATCAGAAGTAGAAACAGAACACAATAATCTGAATACTTCAAAGCTTATGAATAGAGACAATTGGAATAATTTGATATGGAGTAGACAATAAAATCGGAAGTAGACATAATTAGGGGCATGGAGATAAATGGAAAATTGGATGAAATGCAAGCTGGTTCACAAAAGACAGGTAATCCAGTCTGAATCTGATGTCTGTCTGATAATTTAACAGATTTTTGTGGAGAGAAGTCAAATGGTAGATCTAATGTGTAAGGCTTTTGAGCAGCGCAGCACAGAAAATTACCAGTTAAGCTAAAGAACAGGCTTAGTGGCGTAAAGACTGGAAGCCAGGTGAGAAACTGGCTAATGAGGATAAAGGACAAGGCAGTGTGCTGCGAGAGAAATAGCTTGCTCAAAGGAACTCGCTGATGGAGGTCCCAGAGAGCTGGTCTGAAGACCAGTCTTGTGTAGTGACTGTAGTAATAGATTTGGCACCCTCAGCAGGAAGAAGAATTAGAATAATCAGGCAACTAGAACTGGCTGACATTGAGAAATGCTGTGAAGCACAGAGTGCGAGGCAGTGTCTGTGGCAACAGATGGGGAGAATTTGAGCACGGTTGTGACAAAGCTGTTTCCAAATGAGTCTGTCTAGGTATTTCTGGTATTGATGGAGATGTGCTAATGCCATAGGACAGAACTTGCCATCTCAGGGACAGCACTTTACTAGCTGTAGCTATAGATTTTTTTTCTGTCAGCTCGAGAGTGCCAAACAGACCCTTTTCTCTTATCTTTTCCAAAGCCTTGACAGAGTAACCATGTGTTTGCTAACCGTGTACGGAATATGCAGATCCCTAAAAAATGTTAATTGTATGAAACATAGTTTTGATGGGTTGGGAGGCACTATGGAACCTTAACATAAATGAATTAATCTATAAATTCACAGGGAGAGCTAATGAAGAACTAAAGGGTGGAAACTGTATAGAAAATGAGGGGATTTTAGGGCTTTCATAGCAGGGAGGTTCCAGGACAATTTCAAATAGGTTAGTGGGAAGTTAAAAAAGCCATAATAATGCTTGCCCAAGCAGGATTTGCCAGATGGAATATGTGATCTGATTGTAAGCAGTAATGGGGGATTGGATTCGACAGCTTAGGACATGCTCTCCATTCTGATTCCCTCATGCGCCAGCCTTGAGAGTCGACTCAATTGAGAGCTCTTGGAGCTCCTGAAGTTTGGCCTCTTGTTGCCAGCAGCAAATGTGTCACACTGCAGAGAACTCTGATGTGAAACAGCCATGTCACACTCCCTCCAGACAGCTGGCGTGGTCACTCTTGGTAATAACTGCAGCTGCATACTCCTTGTTTCTCAGGGGAGGAGTGCTCCCTATTTGCATTGCCAGGAGAAAAGGACACCATTTGGGGAGGAATTCCTACAGGAATGTATTGTTAGATTCAGCAGAAAAATATAAACAAAGAATCCAAGATGAATCAGTTATTGCAACCTCGGTTTTGAACACACTGAGCACAATTAGCCTCATGTACAGTAATAGAGAATCAATTACAGCAGACAGCTGCTACTATATTAAATACTTGCACACAAACCCAAAAAGACACATGGCAACTGGCAGCTGATAGAGCAAACCAACAAAGAATATTGAAAGGTAAAAGTGGGGAGGGGAAATTGATTTTATAAGCTTTTCTGTTGTGCTGCTCCTTTTTGTATTAAGAACATCCAAAAGGATAGGTCCTTTACTGCTTTCTTGACAAGTAATTGATATAAAAAAACCAGAAATGAAGCCCCCTTATGCCACAGTAAGGATGCTCACAGGAAATTAGAGCAATGTAATAGAAGTGTTTTAACTTCACATAAAAATCTCTTTCCTACACAGATAAGATTAAAACAGATTGCAGGACTCATTCTACCTTGCACTTTTTAATTAGACAGACTGCTGGTACCGCAGGGGTACTGAACACAGGCTCGTTTTTTCTTCACATCTTGTGTCAGAGGCAACAAAGGGAAAGAGAAGAGAAAACAGCATTCCCATCTCTCCCGGCACTCAGGAAAGGAAGATAAGCCATTTCACACAAACATTTTGCCCTAGCAGGCATGTATTTAGAAAGGACAGGCTATTATTAATTTTTTCTAATGATACCATTTGAGAAGCATGAAATCATGCAGCTTTGTGCAAAATCAGTATTCGCCTTACAGCTGCCTATGTCAAGTTCAGAGATTTTTCCCAAAATGCTATCAGTTTTCTCCATAAGTTTGTTTCATTCCACCAGTGAATTCCAGGAAATCTATTAAGTTTCCTAAATTTTAACAGAATTTGTGGTGACAGTTTTCCAGTAAACCCTCCTCATTTTTCTCCCTTGTAGATAACCTCAGCATCTAAAAGGTAAGTAAGCTTAGGAGTTTCCTACTGACCACTGTTTTACCAATTAAACTGTGCCCACCAGCAAATATCATGCAAGAACTGAAAAAGAGGATGCTGCTGTATGACAGAAAGCATTGATCAGTATGTTTTACATGGAGTAAAACATGCAAGCAGTAGAGCAGAATCAACTGGAAAATACAGAAAATGTGTCATCTTCTCATCGTGGTTTCTATGCAACATTTGCAATTCAGCATAAGCCGTAGTAATGGACAGCATTTCATCTGAGTTAGATCATATCGAGGGTGCAAGCAAGCATCAGGAATTGAGAAGTATGGCCTTTCTGCCATGCATGAAATGACAGGGTAAACTTCCTTTGACTTCTTTGTTTTCACCAAATGGCAAGGAGGGCAGTGTCAGATTTTCACTGTCGTTCAGGCTACACACTTCACTTTTCCAGCTGTGTTCAGTGGGCAAGATAGGACTTCAAGTCATCACTTAAGACTTTATCCTCATGGTTTTCCTAAGAAGTAGCTAGAGGTCATTAAAGTGTGAAGATAATGCAGGCCTGCTGGTAGTGGACAGACTTGCTGTCCAGAAGTTATCATCATTACTGAAGCTGTCCAGTGCCCCTTGGTGCCCTTCTCAGCAAGAGACCCAACACTTCTGCTCAGGCATTCCAGCTTCTGCAGTTGGTGAGTAGGGAAGGCACACTAAACCCTGTCTCAGTGGTTTGGGTGCCTTTGGAGATCTCTTAAAAACTGAGAGATCTGGCAGGACACATAAAGGTTCAGGTGGATTTGTTTTATCTATTTCAATGCAGTCTGGAAAACTCACAGCAGGCCATGGTGTGTGGTGCCATTTGGGGTTACAAAATACAGTGTTTCACTGTTGGGGGTTGCTTCAGTTTCTGTTGACGAGCAGATCAAGCCCTGAATCCCCAAGAGATATCTTCCTCGTAGGCTGGGACAAAAATAGTCAGCAGTAGTTTAAGTCAAAGTGCTGATCTAAGACAGAGTCAGTCAGATCCTCGTGGGTGTGATCCAGGGCAGTCCCCAGAGAGCACTGTGAGCTATGACTAGGATGCTGGCTCCTGTTTCTATTAATAAAGTAATATGGCTGTAGCATCCAGCCACACAAGTGGAAGCACTGTGTGAATTCCTAGCTCTCAGAGCCCTCAGCCTTCTGGTACTGCTGCTGGCTGGAGAGTGTGTGCATCCCACAGTGCAACTTCTGCGCTTGGTCACGGTGAGCTTCATTTGCTATATTGGAGGTAAAATAGGAAACTGTGGAAAGAAGCTCAGCGTCTCGATCAATTTATCAAACAGAGTGGAAATGTCTGTTTGCTATATGAAAGATAATGAGAGAAATTTGGTTTTAACTCCCTTCACTCAGCCTGCTCAGGTATTTATGTGTGAAATTACCCAGGGGAAAAAGCCGTAAGTCAGTGAAAGAACACCTATTGGCCTTAGCTTTGAAAGAACACCTATAGGCCTTAGCTTTTTTGGGCTGTGCAGTGTATGCTACAAACTGAATTAGTCTGGAAAGCAGAGTTGACTGTACTGCACAGACCCACTGATGGGAAAGAAGAAGGTGATGGGAACTGCCTCTCTGGAGAGCATGGATGGTGTCAGCAGAAATATGGAACTAGATTAATTCCACCTGATATGTACATTTCCCCCCTCTTCATCAGTGTGATTCTGAGGAGGTCACTTTTCTCTGAGGTTTAAAACTGGAGCTAATGGACCTGATTTCTTTATTCATTTATGCCAAAATGTGGAGAACTGCCAGATGAGGTAGAGAAAAAGGTAGTTATTCTATTTCATACATTGTCACTGAATATGTGAAACATGACAATTATAAATTTTCAGTTAGTACTTTAACAAAAAAAACTTTTTGAAAGACTTAAAAAGCACAGTTGGATTGCCATAGGCGGGGAGCTAGGGTTCGTGCTACCTACCAAGAGATTCAGTCTCTGGCTGCTGTTTTGAAGTACAAATGGAATGCTGTAGTGCTGCAGCTCAAATAGTCTGCTCCTGCAACTATTTCCAGTTCAATGGACTGAGTGACACACAATTTGCATTTTCATAACTGTTGTAATGATGTTCATGATCATTATCATGATGGCTGAGCGAAAACCTAAAATTAGAAAATTGATGAATTTCTTTGTCTGTGTGGGCTTTTCTGCAGATTCACATCTGTCTAATTTTGTCACTTTGGATACTGTTTTGCCCTGGTGTCAGTGGTAACATGGACATGGACATCTGTGACAGTCAGAACTACTTGTCTGCAGATTCCCTTGGCAGGAGTCAGTCAGTCAGCACAGCCTTCCCTATATGTGGTTCTTCCATGCCCTTTTTTGGGCTTTCCCTTCTAAATTCATGACCTGTGTACTGAAGATTGGCTCACTCTCTCTAGACCCAGGCATAAATCTACTACCTTCTAAACAGTTTGTCTTTCTGTTTTTTTCTTCTTCAGTTACTGTCTAATCACTGTTCAAGACAATGAAATCAAATGCACTTGTTTCCCCATCAAGAAGCTTCCTTTTCTCCCACCTTTCCAAGCAGATTACTTTAAAGCATAAGAATCTCAAGAGGAAATAGTAGAAGCATTTTACCCATAGATATTTAAGGATATGTGAAGGACGGGTTTCACATGGACAGACAATAAAAAGTAGAGGATAAAAACTAGAAGGGAGTAAATTTTGTATGGTTTAATAGTTCATTCTGGATTTTTAAAAATCCTAAATTTTCAGGTGCCTTTATGCTCATCTTCTTTATTTTAGAAACCTTGTGATGCTTGACTTACTCATAATTTTGATCACTTGCAACAAAAGTACTATACATATATATATATATATACTAAATTTTGTTTTGTAAACTTCATCTACACTTGTATGTAGCACTGCAGATACGTTTGTGTTCTTTTCTTTTTTAATGTCAAAGATTTTGTGCATGGATAACAGAAAGAGTGATTTCACCTTCTGTTTGCTGTGATCAGCTGGACCTTGCTGCTGAAGTGGTTTTCCTGATGGGGTTCTGCAGTTGCACAGACTGGAGTGAGGAGTGAGGCCCCTATTCCTGCAGCCAAGCCACCAGCTTCCATAAGCTCGTCTGCTGAGCCTGACTGAGCAGATCCATTCAAGTACTGGGTTCCTAAGGAACAACTCAGATAAATACCAGAAATGTCCACTTACCAGAGTCAGTGCTTGTTTTGATAGACTGAGCAAATCTTGTTATCTTGTTACATTTGTCTAGGTTTTGCTTTGTGTGTTTATCTTCAAATTGACAGGCACCAAAGATGTGCCTTTTACATACTGAAAGTTAATGGTAGTTTAATGTAGCCTATTTTCACCACATGTAGTAATTGATGTGCAGAGAAGACATTTTTCTGTGTTTTCATAATTTTTTTTTTTTAATTTGTGAATATCATTGTATGATCCATATTGAACAATATTGATTGGGGAAGCATTTATTGACACCCAGATGTCAGAGCAGAGCAGACATGGTGACATCTGTAGGGCTGATTTAACTATTTGATTTGACTGTTTAAAAAGCTTTGGCAGATGCTTTTCATGTCAGTGATGAAATCTGAAATTTTGTTGTAAGTAAGGCACTTTCCCTGCAAAGGAGATCTCTGCCTTCTCCTCAGAGGATGATATCCCTATTCCCCATTTTTATTCTGTAAACTCATCTTTATTCAAGAACCAAGTGTTATTATCTCTTTTAAATGTGTAAGAAACTGAGGATCATCTAAAATCATTGTGATTCACAAAAGAAATTCACAGCTTGGAAATCAAACCCAGGGACTCAAGAGTGTTAGATCAATGACCCCACCACAAAGTCATCTGATCTCTCAATAAGCTTCATGGAAAAGCATGTTTATTTACATATGTAAATACATATCTTTGTTTACATACATACCTATACATGTAGATACAAAATCCATAGTAAAACTGTTTCATGATATAGAAACACGAGTTGATTTTTAGTCTGTTTAAGGTGTGTGACACTCATTAGCTAATCTGAGTGAACCAGTTTCTGACCATGTTACTCTCTGAACAACTTACAGTTACCCTGCTTAGCATGGCGGGAAGAAGGATTTCAAGATGCATACAAATCTGGATATTTTAAAAATACTTTTTCTTAGAGGAAATATGTTTCTGTAGAAAGAGATAAATCAGTGAAATGAAGCACAGTATCATTCTCAAGTAGCTTTTTAGGCAGATAGAGGAATTACGCACTTCCCAAGAACCTACAGTTTGGAACTGCAGTTGCATAGAGAGTGGCAATGAAAAGTGATCTTCCCTCACTTCATTTCTTAGGAGTAGCTCTTTCTGCTGGTTTTGAATGTGTTTATTTTTCCTGTCTATTAATAGCAAATCTCACTAGATGAGGTTTGCAGCTCAAGATAAAAAAAACCTCCAAAACCTACATAGCAGTAGAGTGTGCCTGGAAATCTTAACTTCCATAAATTGCAGATTTCATCTGGAGTCTGAGTAGCATAGTACAGTGAACAACAAATTTTGTATTTGGGGAACTAAGTCTGCATCTTCCTATCGCACTGCTGGATTCACTGCTGTTCTAACAGGAGGCAAATACCCATTTATTTCGAAGGGGTTTGGATCAGTCTGACAGGGTATTGACAAAACCCAGAGATTTGTCATGCACTTCAGTATATATTCCTGTATTAACCTCATGAACTACCCTTCTACTTCAGTGTTGCAGAGAGCTGCTGCACAAACAGTTTCAGCCTGAACCTTGTTTCTAAGAAAGGTAAAAAGGAAGGAATTATCACAGGACTGTCAGAGTCCACGTCTCTTTGCACTAGCGGTGCACAGATACCAAAGACAAATGATTCACAGACCTTTGTTTAGACTTCCCCAAGCTATGCCCAAACCCTTTCTCCCAGGCTGGAGAGCTGCCACGAGGGAGGACACTACTGTGGAAAGAATATTACCAGTCAAAAGAACCCACTGGCAGGAAGCCCCTGAGAGAGGAATGAGAGGTACAGCCAGGAGGAGGGGGAAATGGTAGAGCTGGAGCCATGAACTGAAGCAAAAATGAATTGATTTTGTCTGGGCAGCTCCTAGAACAAGAAAAAGAGCACATTTAGCTGCTGGAAGCCCCACAGATTCCTCACAACAGGACACAAGGCAATCACAAATCTGGCTGGCACTCTGGCTGTGCAGTGGGCCAAGCCAATTGGCTGGCTAGGGTGAGAAATTCAAGCATAAGGTGGGAATGAGGGACAGTGGGAAACCAGGGATGGGAAAATAGATGCATTTGGCTCCTGAGATTTGCTTCAGCTTAGTCAACTTCACTGCTGCCAAGTGATACTCAAGTTCAAATGCAAAGTGAAAGTGGGGAAGAAAGTGCTGAGAACAAAATTGTACTGAAAATGGAGGGAAAAAAAAACAACCAGAAGTTGCTTTGAAATTATTGACTTGTGTTTGATTGCCACGTGGGGGAGATCTAAGCTTAAGCAGTCCTGTCAGAGCTGTGTCACATGGAAGGGATCCTTCAGCAGAGGCAGGGTGAGGCTCCACACTGTCTCTGTGACTGGGGGGAAAGCTGGGTGGCTTCATCAAATTGTGCTGCCAGACAACACTTGAGGACCTGGTGGCATACATGGAAAAAAACAATTAAAAGCTGATGAAAAGCAAAACTCTTCCTACTCTCTAATCCTTCTGACACACTTTAAACACTTTCCTCATTATGGTATTTTCCCTGTTAAACATGCCTAGTGGAAATGGGAAACACACACACAGATGTACCACCATGGGTTATATGTCCAAAGCTTTCAGAGATACTGAGGATTCTGTAAAAAGGCCAGATGCTTCCTCAGGCAGGAGGTTGGATGCAGGTTTTGTAGGTTTATGAAATAGCAACAAATTAACATCACTACAAATTTAGCTTAAGTAAAATTTGTTTTCTCCACAATGATAATTTCTTTAAGCATAAAAAGAAGAATTGTTCAAAAACTTTCAAGATAATATTCTGTCATTCTGACCATTTTTTGCTGTCCTAAAATGATCCAGAGGAAACAAATGGGGCATCCATCAAGGCAGAGTCAGTCAGGATTAACAAACAGACTTGCAGACGCCCTTACATAAAATCATGAAGTACCTCATGGAGAAGCTAATAGCAGGTTGCAGGTAGTTGATGGTGTTCAGGTACAGGTTCCTGACAGCTGCAGAATACAGGCACTTCTGGAAGTTCCACTGAATACAAATCATTTATATCCCCAACAAGGTGGCTATGCAATTTGTCCTTCATGGTTTCTCACACACAGCATGCATGAAGAGGTAACTTGTAGTCTAGGATCAGCAGACAAGTCATATGGGCTTAAAGCCATTTTTGTGTGCCCAATAGCCAGAACCCAGTATCTAAAGCTAGTACCCAATGGTCTGTGCTTTTGAAACCCTGTCTTTGCCTTTAGCTTTATCTGCAAGGGCTAACGGGTTGCCAGAAATGTTCTTTGTGTTGTATTTTTAGTCCAGACCGCTAGTCTGTATATGTCGAAAAATTCAGGCTGACCTCTGATCTAGTGAAGCTGTGTGCCAAAATATGTGCTCTTTAGCTTTCAGTTAACTGCCCTCCATTTATACTTTCAAACCTCATGATATCGACCCCGAGCACGTTTCACAGCTGAAGTTCATCCTGTCCAAGCTCACATTATATCTTCTAGCCCCTCCTTTCTGGTCACAAGCAAGAGAAGCTGCAGATGCGGTAGTTTCTAAGTGCCTTTATTAAAATATATATTTAAGTATATATATGTTTTAAATTCTTATTGAAATTATTGATATTTTTATATTTCCAACAGCATGTTAGTTTCACAGACATGTGGTTTAGCTGTAACTAACTTCAGATTTGTCCACTGCCTGTCTGACAACTATAGATGATGGTACCTCACACTGGAGCTGGAGAAACTTGGAGGAGTAGCTGGCTTGTCTAAAAGCATGAAAAAATCAGCTTTGGATCTGTGACCAAAACTCAGCTTTCCCAAGTCCCAGTGGTCAATACTTAACATGCCTGGCCCAGGGGAAGGCACCAGTTAGCTCTTGGTTATGGAGGACAAGGGAACTGGTGGGAGTAAATCAACTTCAAAGAGTCATTCCCATAAAAATTCAACATCCAAATGATAGGGCGTTTATTCTGTGCAGTGCATGCCAAAACAAGGATCTCTGCCTACCCCTGTCTGTGGGTCTTCATGAACTCAGGGTAATTGGTGCTGTGTCTAATGACTCTACTGTTATTTCTGCTCAGTTTTCAGGACTTTACTTGTTGTCATTCTTCACTATCCTTGTTGGGCTGATGCTCTACTCCTCCACGTCCACCTACGTAGCCCAGGATCCTCGGGTGTACAAGCAGTTTCGAAACCCTTCTGGACCTGTTGTAGACCTGCCAGCCACTGGCCAGATGGAGCCTTCGGTGACCTACACCAGCCTGGGGCAGGAGACAGAAGAGGAGCCTCACGTTCGAGTTGCTTAAACCCAGGGCTGTCAATCACCTACTGACAGTGGAGCTCGTATATCCATTATCTCTGTATTGTACATAGAGAAAGGTATTTACCAGGTGCAGTTACACTGGTGAGCTGCAAGGTAGCAAATAAGGAAAGCTCATAAAAATACAAATTTATTGTTCCAGGGTGTTCCTTGCAAGGAGATGCCAGTCCCTCATTTACGAAATGAGCAGCACGTTTGCAACACAAACTGCTGTGTATGAATCAGTTAATGTCAAACTACCTGTGAAAGATATTCAATATATAAGATGAAATTACAAAAAAGAAATTCATAGAAGGGTGTTTTACACACACAGAGCGGTATTCTGCCTAAGCCACACCAGTTGTGGAAAAAACGCCTTTTTACGGCAAATACACTTTGTGCAGTCACTGTTAATTTCTCTCTAAGATTTGTTTGTTTGCACAAAACAGATGGGTTAGTCGTGGTAGCAACAGCCTGACACATTTTTGCTAGCACCTTGGATTTGGTGAGGGAAAAACAATGAGTTCATCTGTGCTATCTGTCTAGTTGCCCTTTCTAGGTAATCTGATCCATGAATCCAGAGAACGGACAACTTACAATATCCGTCTCTATTCTAGGAATAGGTATAAGGCGAGCAGTTTAGCCTTTCTATATTTGCAGAAGTGAAGTACTCAAGCATTGACCTCTCTATGATCCATGGCAGATTTCCTAGTGGCCGAGGTTCTGCATCAGGTGACAGGGAGTCAGTTTCTCTGTAGTCGTGACTCAACACAGATTTCTTACTTTTTGAATTTTAACCTGTAGAAAGAAAAAGGCATTTTCTAGTTTCCTATGTATTGTACCTCTCCACGGAAAGATGACATATCATGTGGATCAGGGCGCTTATTTTAGATACTCGGTGCATCGAGGGCGCCTTCTGCTGTTACAGTTTGCTTAGTCTCCCGTGGTTCATTATTCTAACAATAGCTATTTAGAAATTTATCCATTTTTTCACCAAAACCCTCAAATTGTAAAAATCAGGAAGATTAAGTGAGGAATTCACAAGCAGAAAGACTGGACCATCTGCTGGTGTTGCCGCAGTAGCGCAAAGCCATTTTACCAGCAGGGTGCAGCCAATTATTTTTCATTAACTGTGAAGCGAGCAGAAGAATTCAGCAGTTTTATTACATTCCTGGGCATGTGTGAAAATAGTGAGGGTGGGCTCCACGCTTCTGTATACAACTGTACTTCTGCCTCAGGAGCCTTATCAGAATGGGGGAGATCTTAGTCACCACCATGAAAAATTCATCTTTGCCTGTATGTTTGCTCTTCTGAGAGCCCAATACAAGGAAATCCTGATTTCAATATCCTTTATCTATTTTTAATTTAAAATTAGGGAGAAGAGGTGTTCCTGTGTCTAACAATAGGTGAGGGATCTAGGAGAGCTTGGTTTTATTCACCGATCTGCCACATCTTTGCATGAATCCTTGGGCATGACTTACCTTCTGTGTGGCTGAGTTTCCCGATCGGTATATACGGGAATAATGACATTTTACCTACCTCACAGGAGTGCTATGGGACCAAGTTATTTTAAAATGCTTCAGGATCTTCAGAAAGAAGGAATTTAAGAAGTACATAATAGTGCTGTAAAAGTGTGTATACATTCACTATATTTGAAAATGGAGTTTACAGCATGGTTGATGAGTATTTTGCTTGTGGGCATAGAAGGTGAATTTGATTTGAATGTTATTCTGCTGAAAAAGACTGTTTCAAGCAAAAATGTAGGCCTTCATGTTTGAAAAATACAACTTACCTATTTCTATTTTAAAAAGAAGAAAAAGATCAATCTATACACTGGAGATTGAAAAGGTCACACAGTTCAGCCAAGCAGGATGAATTTCTGCTGTGGTAACATTCATTTTTTATAGTCCTGTTCTGCTTTAATACAGAAGGAACTTCCCTGAAGCAGACTGAGAGAAGTGTATATATGCATAATATACATGAAGTGGCAAATGTCAAAATGCTCTTGAACAGCAGAAGTATGCTGTGTCTTATTCTTACTGTGGAGAAGAGGTGATTTCTTTCCCACTGTGTTTAGGCTGTCTGCCACCATCCTGCTGCACCTGCGGGAAGGGTCTGCAGTATTGCCAAGTAATGCCCAAAACTGGCCCAAAAGCTTTGGTTAAGATGCCTTGGTACTAAGCTAACAAATACATGATTTTCCCCCCTGCCTTCTATGTTTTTAATCTTTTTAGCACTCATGTTTCCAAACCTTGTTTTTCTGAAACTGTTGAGGATTAGAAAAAACACAAAACAAAAAAACTCTGGATTCCTACAGGAAAACAGAGTCTATGTTCTGGGGATATTAAGGAAAGCCTAAATCAAAAAACAGAAAACACACAAGAAAGATTACCTGACACTTCAGGGTAAGATCCTTGGGTCAAGCCCAAGAGAGAGTTCGACTTGAGGTGGATTTCAGACATTCCCTAAGAGAAGGGGTCTGATTGCAATTATGGCTGCCTCAGGTACCCAGGGGCACACTGGTGGGCACCTGTCATCTCAGTCTTTTTTGCTGCCTTTTGTACCAATTAAATACCTTTCTCTGAACATTAGTCCCCATGTTGGTCTGAGAACCTTGAGGATTGTGTGCGTGTGTATTTCATGTTTACAGTTCCTTCCTTTTGCATAACTGTTTTGATTAATTTCCTTATTAGTATTTATTTTTAAGCCAAATGTTTGTAGTCCTTCGGCCTCCCCCTCCTCATTTTTCTGACACTAACTTGTAGATGTTTGTTAGAGTCTTCTGCGAAACAGCTGGGCAGGAGGCAGCTCCCAGCCAGGTCACAGGGCTGGGAGTTCCTCCTTACAAGGGGTTGCGATCCATGGGTGGCTGAGAGGGGCCACCTGGAGCCAGTTTACCAGGCTATTCTAAAATAGCTCTGTTGTACAGGAATAAGTTATGAATGCTTCAGTGTGCACTCTGCCACCAGCCACCATCCCCTGTGTTGTGGTGCAGGAGGAGTTTGATGTGCAAAAGGGGGGCTGCTTCGCTGTCTGTGTTTCCCGATAAACAAGGTGGATGCTCCGATTAGCGCCAGTACGCTAGTCCTGGATGGACCTTGAAGGAAAACAGTAGTATAGCTTTACAAAGGACTGTGTTGACTGAGAAACTGAGGTCTAGTGAAGGAAGACGTTCCTTTGACCTGCTTGTGTTCTGCAGTCGGAGCCCTCAGTGCGCACCAGCAAAGGCTCAGCTATCCGACAGCAGCTACTCTCCGTGTTGCGCAGGACGTCTCCAGCTCTGCATAGCTCCTTGCCTGAACAAACTGAAACTCTCTCATACTGCTGGCCCTGGGCAGCCCTTAGCAAGACTGATGTAATTTTCTGCTACCGGATGAAAACCTTCACTGGGAGACAGACTTGTCTTTGTTCCAGCTATAAAGTTTTGAAACACACAACGATAGACCAAGCAATTGAACATTTTGCACCACTGTGTCATAAGAAGAAGTTTCAATGTATAGTGTAGAGATTGCTAACTTGTGCTATTAACATTTTGACAAGCGTGTAGTATCATTTTCTTTCCTTTTTGTTTTTTTTTTTTTTGAAAACCATTTAGTATTCCTGAGCTAGCTACAAATATAAATTTTACCCCATGGGTAGGATTTTATTGTTAAATGCCATAATAAAGCACACTAATCTTGACACCGCAGATGGAAGTATGAACCAAAACCAAAACCAGGCAAACAAAATCCCAACCCCAAATCCTGCATTGAGAAGCTGAATAAACCGTTCTCCATTTTGATATTTGCATGCACCTATATGGACTGGCTGTGGCAATGTAATGCCTGTATAATGTTTTCAAATAAAAAAATAAATGCTTTATGAAAGCGGGGTTATTGGTTTCTTGACTGTTTCCTTTCTGCTGTCTTAGCCTAAAATGATTTTTCGGAAGTGTAAATCTTGAGGGATTAATTTTTCGCTGTGCTGAGGACCCTTGTGAGGTGGTTAACCTAGAACTCTTTCCAAGGTGTCTAAGAATAGATGCTATCAGACATCCTCAAGTATCTTGCCTGGCCCCAGAGCACTGGTTGAGCAGGACAAGAGGACTCCTGCATACCCTGTGTCTAACCTGCCATTTCCCTAGGGCTAGCTCAGGTATCCTGTCAGTCACTGCCCACATTCACAGACAAAAGCACTCTCTCCACTGCCTCCCAGAAATTATTAATTAGCCTAGAATTAATCTGGGGAGGTTAATCAGTGTAGAATTAATCTGACAAGTGCACGATGTTGAAGGATTTCTCTGGCAGAGGTTGCTGAGTGCCTGCAGCTGCCTTGCCCAGCCCTCCCTCCCGGCTGCTCTGCCCTGCACTCCCAACACTCTGCCCAGCTGAGTCCTGAAAAGAAAGGATGGAGACAAAAATTAGGCATTGGAGGAAAAGGAGTGTCAGGAGAAGCAGAATTAGGATAAGAAAGAAAATAAGACTTCCGCTCATTGAAAGTTCACATGGAAAGGAAAGGAAGATCCTTGATGTGTGAGAGCAAGGGATTTTGTGAACATGTGTTCATTCACTTCCAAGAGTGTTTGCCAGTCCACTCTCCATCCCTCTTTGCCTGATGTCTCCCTGGGAAACTTGCATCAGTATTTCTCACAAACTTAATTGCTGGGTGTATAAAAGGGAATGGAGAGTGGTGAGCTCATTTCCAGTCGCTCCCTGCACTGCAACTGCACAGAGCCCAGATGTTACAAAGCCAGCAGTGCTGCAGCCATGTGCTGGATGATGTCTGATATTCCTCTGTGAATGTTTCCTACATTACAGAGAGCTCCAGAAACCGAGTTAACATGCACAGCTTTATCATACTAACAGTTGATTTGCATTTTCCTCCAAATCTTCTCGAGAGACTCTCTGGCATTACAAAATTATCCTTTTATTGCCTGGCTAGAATTCAGCCTGGGTGCTTGAGTCATATGAATAGTAATTGCTTGGAATTGCCCTAAAAATAGATCATAAATAGGCATTAATGAATCTCTCTGTTCTTAAATCAAACACGTTTTAACACTGAAGGACACTCAATCAGCTTAAGGCTGACAGTCTCCCTTTGTTTTTGTTTATTTAGAACTAGTTCTCCAAAACATTACAAACCCAAAGCTGAATGCTTAGCAGCAATATGTTGTGGCATACAAACAAAGAAGCAGGGCTTTTACAGTTAGAAGAGTTGTTTTTTTATGTCTGTTCTGCAATTATAAACAAAATAATTGTCAGATCAACAATAAATAAACCTTTGTGAAAGGGAACACCTCTGCTTGCACAGCCGTAGACCAGTTCCCACAGCAACTGCAAAGTGGGTACCAAATGCCAGCAATGCAGCAATAATGATAATACTGGTGTAGAGCATTGTCCTTGTCATCCTCCTTCTCCAATTTGAAGTGCAGGCTCATGCACTGTGGTATTTATTATTAAAAATCCTGCTATATGGAAGATATTAATTCTACAGGGCTGGGATCACTAATCAGTGATTAGTCACAGAGTGGCTGTAAGCCACCAACAGGAGGCAAAACCCTACAAATTAGCCACAAAAAAGCCAGTGGTAACCCTCAAATAACTTGCACTTCAACTGGTATTTCAGTTTCACTAAAAGGCCCACAGTGTTCCTTCAGGCCACATCACTGTTTGGGTGGCACAGAGCATCTTCCACAGCCTTAGAAAACACCACAGGTGCCCAGTGATGCCACCAAGGTCACTTGGCTGGGTGCAGGGAGGAACCACTACCATTGTGCTGCCTCTGACAGAGGCATATCCCTCGGTGAGGAGGAGTCCCTGCTACCACTGCTGCTGTGATACAGCAACCAGGTGAAGGAAAGAAACTGGCTCAAAGCAAATTCTTGAGGTCTGAAGTGAAAAGTCAGCATCCTGTGCAGTCCTTTCTGCTGTAAAATCATACATTTGCTATTATTTGGTGGTATTTTTTTTTTCTTATCCTTTTTAACTGAAAATTATGTCCTGAGTTTCTCTGGTATTCATGAGGTCAGAATTTGGCCCTTAATGAATGTTATGGAATCTCTTTAAGAATACAGATATTGCCAATCCTACATACTATACAAATATTTGTAGGTTGAGACCAGGTGAAGTTGATTTTACTGGATTTATAAATTCTATTCTACTTAGATTCCAATTTATAACCTTGAGCTATAGTTGACTTTTTTTGTGACTTCTTATTGTGTACGATGTCCTCAGGCAATTGCCTAGTGCTACCCTGATCTTAATAATGCATTATTAATTCCTTACTGCTAAATACATTATTTATACTAACTACTGCATTTTATTTCCCACATCTTGATAGCAGCAAACTCAACAGATTTTAACATAACTGCAAAGTTTTCAGTATGAAATCAGCTCCTCCTTCCCATATGCAATATATACATGCTTGTCAAGAGCAAAATATTGGATTTACCATGGTTAAATAATGACTTTTTTTATTCTAGACCTTACCAAAGTAGTGAAAGATAATGAACATGTGCTGAGTTTACCTGATCACTGAGCACTGAAGCACTAAGCGATTTGAAGACAACACTAGAGACACTTTGCATGCAGAATAGGTAGGCTGGGATTTTTACAGGTGCAGAATGCCTGTGAGCCCATGGATCAACGTTATGTGAGGTCATGCATATTTAACTTCCCACTGCCTATAGCAGCCAGCATCCCAAAAGCCTGGCTGCTTGCCAGATCCATAGAAACCAGCAATCAGTGTTTGCATGTTCTTAAAATGGCTGCTTGCCCAAATGAACTTCCTAAGTGAAAAGGGGGAAGGGAATGGGTCAATCACCACAATAATCTGCAGAACCTCATTACCTGACTCACTGTGAGCTGTGGCTTGAACCATCTAATGTAGTTCTTGGCATTACGCAGATTTCCGGATGCCATATAGGGCAGACGTGTATGCAGCCACTGGAGTGAATTTCATGAGTCTTTATGTCCCCATATGTTATCTGTGAGCCTACACTGTAACTAAACAGAAAGGAGAGTACCCACAAAACAGTACCACATTTTTGTTCATTTAGAACTGTTGCAGCAAGATTGATTTAATGACTAACTTGACAAGGAACCTTGGTGCTGCAGGACCTGCTTTTGACTTTGCATCCTCATGTGACACAACCTCTTTGGATGGTGTGTACTGCTACACCAGCCAGCAAAGCATTTGGAAAATGCAAAATTTGAGTTTTTGTTTAGTCTCAAGCTTTAATACAACATAGAACAAAGGGAAACAGGGATTTAAAGTGAAACAGGTGTATATCTTGAAAGAAGAGAATAGCACTTATCTTCCTACTACCTGTCTTCAGTTATACAGTTTGTCTGACAACCTTTTTCCCCAAATCACCTTCCACCAATCTCCATGTGGCCAAAACAAATGCTAAGCTCATCTTCACCTTTTTGGTCTTAGTTAGTCACACTCCCTTCTGAATCATTGACCTAAAGTAATTCATTCAAGATCCTTAGCTATCCTGCCACTCCCTCCCAGTCTGACCCATAGAGTGGGTCCTCTGCCTACCCTCTCACCTTGCATACAAATATCTTGCTGCTTTATTACTGGTGTAGTCCAGCCAAAGGGGCTCCTGGCCTCTACGTGGAGGCTACTGGTCACAGAATATTTGAACAGGAGTTTCTTTCAGTTTCTGTAGGAATGCCAGACTCCAGTCCCACCCCATTGCAGCTGGAGATATTTTTTTAAAAAAATTTAAATAAAAATAAAATGCCTGCTCTTCAGTCAATGGCATACCAGTACAGTATGAAACCAGTCATAGGAGATTCAAAAAACAATGTGCATTTGCCTGCCATTTGACTTACAGTGGAGGTGAAAGAAGAGTGGCTGATGGAGGATGAGCTGCAGGTACCCTTCAGGTCACTGGCTCTAACAAGCCAGCAACAGAAGTAGTTGTATTATTTCTGGCTGTGGAGTGACATTTAACCTGAGAAAGTGAGGGTAAGCCACATCATTCTGTCCTCATGGAAAAGACAAACATAAAAAGCAAAATGCCTCTTCAGCTTGTAATTATTTAAATTATTAACAGAGATGGTTTTGATGATCCATTTGCATATATAGCGATTGGCTTCCACTCCTGCAGCTCTTGTTTTCCTCTCCAGCTTCTCTGTGTCTGGTCTCACCAAGGAAAGGCTAAATTCCACTTAAAAAATAAGAAAAGAGAGAAAAATAAAGGGAAGTGTTTATTCAAGGTATAACTGCTTCTTTCTCCTTGTACAAATGCCTCCTTTGAGCTAACGTTTGGTGCAAACAGTGAACTGTGGCTGAGCTGGCATTTGTCATCACAGGCTGGGAGGAGGACTGTGAGCCCTCAGCCCCCAAGCCTCGATGTTAACTTCTACCACAGACCTCCATTTCTGTGAGACAATGGAGAGACAGACTCAGCTGAGCTCCTTTTATTTCCCCTGGGTGTAGGAGGAAGGATGTATGCTCAAGGCAGCATGAGAAACCTTGTCCTGCTACAGCTACTTGAGCTAAGATTTTGTTGCTAGATACAGGGCCATGTCCTGCAGAGCCAGCACCCTGGCACCTTCCACAGGTTTACTTTAATTGGAATTATTCTTGTAAGCTGCTGATCTGAAGAAAGTCATTGCAGCAGCTGCACTAGCAAAGGCTTGTCTCTACTGCTGTAGAAGGGTAAACATCCCTGTCAGCTACAGCACAGGCATTTTATTATGACAAGGGATACTGATGGACTTTGCTCTGAGTGTGCATCATGAAATATCAGGGAGAAGTTACACATTCATTAAAAAATACTGTAGCACTCCCGTTTTAATTTGTGCATTTTCCTTGTGAGTTTTCCATTCTTTTTGCCCATACATGGTGCCAAGAGACCTTTTCCACATAAACATTTGAGACGTGGAGCAAAATGTAGATACAAAAAGGCCGAAAAATGGCTTTGGCAGCTCAAGAGAATTTCAGTCACATGAAATTCAGTCTTTCACCTTGCTTACATGGGAAGTGTTCTAGGCAAGAAGGGGTCTGCAAGGCTGGGTCCAAACTCCTGCATCTCCCTGTGATGATGAGGGAGAAGACTCACAGTTGTGAAAGGTAAAGACACAGCAGTGGGGAAGAGAGGAAAGCGGTGATTATGGACAGAGGGAGAGAAAGAGAGGGAGTCTCTCGGAGAAGGAACATGTGGAGGAAAGAAAGGCTGGGGCAGAGGCGCCATGGCCTGGGAGGGTTATTTAAGAGGTTAGAGAAGGTTAAGAGAGGGGTTCATGACTTCACCTGCTCCCAAAACACTTCAAAGTCCAAGGCTTTAGCTCTCCTCCTGATCAGCAGGGTCTGCAAGGGAAACATGATCTGACAGCACAGTGAAAATAGAATAGGTGGCTTCTCCTTAGGAGCTGCACCTTGGGGTGCTTGTGCTGGACGTGTGCAAACCTAAAGCAAACACTGCTAAAGCCCCTTAATGAACAACCACTCCCAGATATTCAAGATGGAAGAAAAACTCCTCAGGCAAGAATGATAGTGTAAAAAAGGACTTCTTTTGAGTTGTCAGACAAGATATTCCTGTTGTCTTGCTTTTTGGGTTTTTTCTTCCTCCAAATAGCCCCCACCCCACACTGACTTTTTAAAAGTCTATTAATGTATGAGGGAACATTATTGCCGCATCGGGTGCAAACTGTGAACATGAAATGGTTCATTTGTCTGAGCAGAGAGAAAATAACCCATCCTAGTTTGTTTTTTCTGTATTTCCCAGTGTTGATACTGGCTGTGTTCTGACTGTTCTTTGCACAAGCTGAATGGCAATTGGTAAGTGTGTTTGAGGCACTGTAAGAAGAGCGTCTGGAGTTTGCCACTGACACTTTAATCTAATGAGAAATGCCAGGGACCTTCTGTTGGTTATTTCAAAATATTTTGTTTGGAAGAATTTTAAGACTTATAAAATAAATCAGTCTTGTTATATCAACATTTCTGGACAAAAACAGCTCCCAGATCTTATGCTTAACGTTTTCTCTCCTGCTTGCCTCATACTTGGCTTGCAGCAGAGCTAGGAAATAAACATGTCACTTCTTTCACTGCTCATTTATCAGGAAAGAGAAAAGATGCGGGGAGAGAAATAAAGGAAAAAACTGTTGGGACTCTGTGGGCGTCTTGTGTGATGGTTTAACCTCTGTAATTGTGAGTTCATAAAGCAGTAACGCCGCAATTGCTCTGATCTCTTCCTCTCCATTTGCCTAGTGATGCATCAGAGTCTTTAACACCAGGGTCTAAGGATGCACGTATTTGATAAAGCAAATACATAAAAAAGAGTGAAGCAGAACATATTAGAGCACACCGAACAAAAGCTTTTAGCCACTAACCAAAGAACTACTCCAATCAGCAAATGTCACTAATGCATTTTGAAAAAATAATACAGCTGAAATGCTTGGGCATTCTTATTTCCACTAAAATGAAATGTGTGGTGCACAGAAAATGACCCAGATGGTCTCACCATCCATTGTAGAGGGCAGAAGGTGTAATCCCCCGATAGAAGATGTTTATGCAACACTGCCCTCAGGTTGCAATAGCACCTGCTGGTGCACATCTTCCTTGGGAGCTGCTGTACTTCTGCAAGTGGCATTTATTGAGAGCCCCACAGAACACATCTTTCTGTTGGGATGACCTGAACCTGGCTTTTCTATACGCAAAGGTGATTTTCACTTTAGCAGTTTAACATACAACTATTTGTATTTATATTATATAGATACAAGCAGAATTTTTTCCAGCCTGTTGATGCTGCAGCAGGTGGTGCTCATTTGCATTCTGCAGATGTTTGGGCTTTCCAGCAACGCTTCAAGAGAAAGAATATTTTCTTTGTTTCTTATAAAGACTAAGACTTCGAATTTTCACATGGAGAAACATGTAACTAGATCTGAATGTTTCTATTATGCTTGCAGAGCTGTATATAAAGTGCTGCTCCATGTATCTTTTGGGTGACATTTGTACTATGTCCATTTGGCCTTCATACATCTTTTTGCTGATGCAAGTGATCAGTTCTAATTCTGAGTGATGGCAGGGCCAAGTGTTGTTTCTGGGTCTTGTCACTGAGATGATTTAATAATTTAACCTGCCATGATTTAATATCCTTTTTTTTTTCTGTATATTTACATCTCTGCTTGGAATATACTTGAGATATAAAACTCCTACACTTTTAAAAGCCCTTAAAGGACACAATTGAAAATGTCAAAGGGATTAAGTATTTGAAATATGTTTGTCCTTTTCCTTATTTTATATGACATAGGTTTTAAAATTTAAACATGCTATTGAGTTAAAAACTAATGCCATAAGTGCTGTATTGCTCTTACTGAGGTTTCCACATTTATACCTGTTTCTCCAATGAATGTATGATGTTCTATGTATTCTATTTTATTTAAAAATTGGAGCAACCTAATATATTTTGCATTTAAGAGGAAAAGAGAACTGTTGCAAATATGCACAGATTATTTTTGAAATGCATTGCTCTCTTGAGCTGTCAACTGATGTTTCTCTTTAAATGAGCTTTCTCATTTTGGATGCCTCCCTCCCATTTCAATCCCCTGATGGACGATGGCATCTGTATACCTGGAATAACTTCTGCAGGAAGCTACTGGATAACAGACCGCTTCAAATGTTGACCTTTTCTGGAGGTATGTTGTGAAAATGCTGGCTGGGCAACAGCTAATCCCCTTGCCTTCTTCCCAGCTGCTAGATGTTGCTGAAGCTTCAGGATGGCTCCTGCTCAGCCCTTGGGAAGATCTTTATGAAGACATCTCTGATCCTGCACTTTCCCCATTCATTTAACTGGCAAACACCTTGACATCATCTGTCCAGCCTGGCGATTGCATGCTCCCCTGAGATCTAGAAGTTGGTCTTTATGGTTCAGCCCTTCTCAGCTTTACAACTTATCCTCTGAATGCTCTTAATTTTGCCCCCTCCAGCTCTCCTCTAAGTCTTGGAGAATTTAATTCCTTGGTCACTTTCTCTCTTCCTTCTGCATCTTATCCATGAGTAAACTTCATATACCATCTTTCTCTCAAGTTCTGATCAGCTTTGTTTGTCCAGACTAAACTGTCTGTGGGTCTCACTGACATCATTTGCTGGGTGACAGTGTGACTTAAGCCTTGCTCAGTCTCTTCCCACTGGAGCTGCTCATCTCTGTTCTTAATTACTGTGAACTCTGCAGACCCGAAGCCACTGCTCTGTTTGATGGCTGTGCGGTTTTGTCCTGAAGTGCTGCTGCTCATCTTATTTTAATTAAAGTAGTTTCTCCTTAAAGGTTGTTCTTTGGGCACAGCACTTAAGAGATCAATTCCACTTCTTTTTCACTTCCATTGCAGATAAGAAGGGGGGAAAGTAATTAGCACAAATGTTTCCAGCAGCAGAGGCTCCTCACTGTGTATCACTGAAGTGTGTATTCAACTGGCATCAGACAAATGGATGTTGTTTTGGGGTTCTTTTTAAAGGAAGCTAGTCACTTAATTCCTTTCAAATGGAGCAATCCTCTAGTACCTGAAATCCTGTAGTAAATTAATGGAACAGAAGTCTGTGTAAGACTGTACAGAAAGGGAAAGAGATACCTTAAATAACAAGTCTCACTCACTGTCTCATGGGCTGCAGTTATTCACACCCAGATGATCACAAGCTGCCCACAATCAAAACTGAACAACACCAAGAACTAGGATTTCAGCTTCCTCAACAGATCTCTCGGGAGAGAAAACTCATTTCTGGATAGACTTGATGTGCCTCTGAGAACTCAGCAATTACTATGGGATGAGCTTTTGCCTCTGAACCTTGCTTATCTTGTCTTCCATTAATCTTGGGTACTGTTGCTGCCCATTGCCTTTATTTCCTCATTTTGGTTGTCTTTCTGGCTGCAACTTGATTTCTGGTTGTGTGAGAGGGGTGGGAATGGCACTTGTGGTGTAGCCTTGTTGCCATCATCTTGTTTACATCTAGATGAGAAGACCTGCATCCCGACAGCAACACGTTTCTCTGTGTTTGCAAGGCTGACTGCTCTCTCTGTGTGTCTGTGTACTTGGTTGTCGAGTGCTATCTCCTATTGTTTTAACCCTCCATTTTCTTCTGGTGCCCTCACACAGGCTGACACAATTAGACAAATCTTGGTATTTCTGCTACAAATATTTCTTTGCCTAAAGTCTGAATGGTGAAGTAGAGCTAAATTTTGCATTATGGTGATTTATTTTGGTCATTTAGCCTTTTGCTGGTATATGAATATTTAAACCACAGGACATAAACCAGATTTACAGGGTTTCAGTTCTGTTTGGGTTTTCACATGATGGGGTTATACTTCCCCTGTTGCAAAGACCTATAAAAAATTCTAAAATGGCAACATGAACATGAAACAAATCACCACAGCCAAGAAACTTGAAATGCTGGAAGTTATTTCTTGAGCAGAAATAATTATAGCTTTTGTTTTACAATTTTCTGATACAACTGTTTGGGTTTGTTTTGTTTTTTTTTTTCCCTGAAATATAAAAACAGAGAGACATTTATGTATATATGTAGATAGCTAATTTGGAAATGAAGTGCTTGGTATTCCTGGGCAGCAGTTTTTTTGCAATCATCTGTATGCAGGAGTTGCTCAACACTGAGTCTGCCTGGAGAAGAGGACCCTGCTCTTGGTGCTGAGCAGAGGGTGGGTCCCCCGGGAACTGCCTTTTTTTTTGGCTGTTTCAAAGCTGATATTGTTCAAACAGGAGAAGTAACTGGCACCAAAAGGTGCCTCTTTACCACAGGCATTCATTCACATGTTCCTTATCCAGTGTCCTGTCTCGTGCAGAGTTAATCCCCCATTACCCCCAACAAAGAAAGTCTGGTTCTGACATTATTTTCCACAATAAACAAATAATTTGAACGGTGCTTTTGCTGGAAAATATGTATTCTGGGTCTCCCTCCAATTCAACTTCCTTAAGCTGTCCTTTTGCAAGTTAACAATACAGTCTTCCCCTCTGACCCAAAACTTCTAATATTGTTCTTTAGATATGAAAAGCAGTAATTGAAAGGTCTTTAAAGCCCTCATTCCTGTGTGTCTTAATTCTAAATGTTCCAAGATTTAGAAGAGTTTTGTTTGCATGAGTCTTAAGATCTGATATTTTTTATTCTTCTTCTATATTAAATCGCAAACCTGAAGTTACAGCTATGAACACAACAAAAAAAAAAAAAAAAATCAGTGCAATATTAAAATACATAAGCATTTAAAGTTTCTTGCATCACAAGTCCTTTACACCTTTACTTCAATTCATTAGTTCAGAGTATTCTCTGCCCCTTTCTACTGGACTGATTTGTGGGTTACAAATTATTTTTAAAAAAGAACAAAACCAAACTTACAATTGTGTTCACTGGTTTTGGAAAACTTTTTATATGAAAGAATTGTACTCCAGTCCCAACAGCAATAAAACATCCTCATTTTAGACTCCAACAGTTTCAAACAAAAGTCATTAATCTGAGAAATCTCTCCATGTTTACCTCTCTTCCCAGAACTCTCTATGTCCACCCGATCTATCTGCTTGGGGGTTAAAAAATATAAGGGAGAAATTGCCATGATGTGTGCTGCTGCTACTGTGCAGTTACTCTTTGTCTATTTTCTAAAGCAACAGTGATTTTTTAAATATCTTGCAGTTACTCCATCCAAAACACTTTTCCTGCTCCTGCAAACAACAGCTTTCGGTTCCCTTACTTTAATATCTATTCATTTCCTTACCTCACTTTGAGAAAATATGTAGTTTGAGGACATTGTTGTGGGTCAGTGAAAGCATTCTGTAATCTGTCCATCAGCTGTTCAGCCTGAAACATTTTCAAATTGCCTGTGATCAAAGGCAGACAAGTGGGGGTTAAATCTGAGTTTGTCTCTGTTCACTTTTAATTGTTTACCACACAGGGGCTGTGAGTGGACTATTGTTCACTATGGGATCAAATGGTGGTTCTCATCTGCTTTCTATTTGTTGCAGTTGTTGAATAGTTTTGTTTTCATGTCAAAATTATATGGCTTGAAAACATTATTCATTCTGTCAAAATAGTTAACATAGGGTTAGGATGGGGGATTACAAATTCCAATAAGATATGCTCAGTATTAAGAGAAAAGCACTTGTGCTGAATCCGGAGTTTTCCTTCTCCATGGAGATTACATTGCCATGTAGATTTTCCATTTTTCTAATGTTTAGGTTATTAGGACATTGTGGCCTGCAGTAAAAACTCAGATTGCAATTGAATTTCAGGATTTAACTTTTCATTTGCAATTGTTCAAACAGAGGATTTGTTCCTTAAGAAGTTCGTGAATGAGTGCCTTAGTGTCCTATAGACATGACTTGGTTTTAATAGAAATGCAACAGAAAACTGAAATACTGAGATGCAGAAGCTTTTCTGGCTAGAGCCTTTCTGACAATTGACATTTGATAAGAGTCAAGAGAAATCATTTTTCTGACTGACTTTAATGCTAAATTAAAGCATTTAATTAATTTTAAATTTTAAAATGCTGAATTCGTATGAAAACCCAAGACCTACACAGCATCTCTTGAAAATAAAGCCTCTTGCATTCATATGTGATGCAACATCTCATGTCCAGCTTTTAACCTGGTTCTTGTAGGATAAGTATATCCTTTACACAAGAACAGGTGTGTATATGGATCTCCCTGCTTTCACTGCAGTCATGCAAGGATGTGCAGCAGCCCACATGCTCTGCATGTATACTTTAAACACCACATAACTGTTCATGAAGGGGCAGAAACAACAACTGGAGGGCAGAAGGCGTGCATCCTATGGAAAAAGAGGTGGAAGGGAAGAAGCTGTGGAAGGTGAGTAGAGGCTACATCTGACCTGGGAGTCAGAAGGGCTTTGGCTGCATTTATGCCCTTCCTACACATCAGTTCCACACCAATGTAAGATCTGGGATGCACAAGTCTTATCTGGCTGTGGTTTCCACATATCATACTCCAACTGGTCCTGAGTCACAAGGAATGGGATAGGCAAAACAACGAGCCCCTACAAGCAAGATAAGGAACTGGACATAATGTGCAATGCAGAAGTTGTAGGTACATGCACACCACTGCTAGCAAGAGATTTCTGATGTGTGCTCTGGGAACAGTGGCAGGAACTAGAACATCACATCTGCTACCTGAGCTGCTCAATGGAATTCTTCCTAAATGTTGATGTTGCGCTTTTTCTTTTAATTAACAATGCTTGTGGCTTGCTGCAAAGGTCAATGACTGACGCATAGGAATGAGGTGTTAGTGGAACTGTCTGCCCGACTTTATTAAATAAAGAATAATTTATCCTATGTGTACAGAGTACATTGCAGGGTTGTGTAGGGCTTTGGTCCTGAGTCAGGGTTTTTGACAGTCTCCTTAGATAACAATTTGTCATAGCCATTACTGTCACTTCCCCACAGTGCATATTCAGAACATGGATCAGTTATCTTTTGCTGGTGCTCTCACCAGACCTCTGAAGTTGAGGGTCGAACTTCTATCTGCAATCTTATATCACATGCATATTGAATCACATAAGACCACTGGAAAACCTTTGCACATACCTTTTATCTTCTTTTCCAGTACACACCTTTTATGTTTTGGGGCTTATTTTATTTCACTCCACAATAGCAACTGCATCTTTCAGAGAGTAAAATTTGCTCTTTAATTTCAGATTGTGAGAGAACCTGGGGAGAGGAAGAAATGATATTCACTTTTGGGTTTTTTTCACAAAAACAAAAAACAAACAAACAAAAAAAAAACTCTGAAAGACTTTTGTCTTCTTCAGATGTGTGCTGCTTTCTGTGATTAAGCAGAGTTCAGCCAGGGCTGGTTTGTGTACAACTGCATTAAGACCGGGCTCGGATCTCTGATTTGCAAAGAACTGGCTCTGGCAAATTTGTGTAATTGCAGGAAGGGTAAGAAGTTTTGAGGGACCGTCAGGAATGTCTGAAATGTGAGGAGATTGGTTCTGTGGGGAAAAAAGTCTTTATAAAAGTTGGTAATATAATATTATCTGCCCATAACTGTGCCTGAAAGACTTGACTGTCAAAGTGAGGAGAGAGTCTGAGCTCAGTAGCAATAAACTAATTTGCCAAAAATTTAGCCTGCAGGTGAATTTTTAATTATTACCTATCAAATTAGAATAGTGTGCTAAAACATGATGAAGAAGCTGCATTACTTAGGTAGGTTGTTTAAAGCAACACAAGAAAAACCACTGAAAATTTAAATAAAAGAAAGGATAAGAAAATCTCCTTGATTAGACCACACTCTCAATAAGCTACCAGTTGCTTGTTGTTTCTGTTTCCAAGAGTGCTGCTTGGCAATAATAACACATTTGTTACTCAGGATTCAGCTCTTCCTATGCTAACTAATGCAGTATAAAAAATTTCATTACTCTGCTAACAAATGTGCCCTTCGTAATTTACAGTTAAATTTATATTAGATACTTATATTGGCTTTATTGGAAGTGGTATTTCTTGAGGTTCAAGTGATTCGGTCTCAAGAGCCCTAGACAGTTCCCACCGTGGAGATGGGTTGTCTCTTTAACTTTATTTCCAGGGCTGTCTGGGTGAAAATTTCACAGTTCCTCATTTTCTGGTTTAGATTTGAATTAGGGTTATTACATTCACATCAAACGGAAATTATAACTGCTAATCACATTATGTTCAGTGTTGTTTACCCAAGATTATGGCTGTCAAAATAGATATTGCAATATTAGATTTTGAAGAAGCTGTATCTAACACTTGTAGTATGCATCAGTAAATGATAAACAGCTCAGATTTTTACTCCCTTGTTGGGGAAGTCTCTTCTAGCACAATTGCAAAATCTCATTAGAAGTCAGCACTGAGCTGTGATTTTCAGATTATGTGCATAATGCTCACTGTATTTCATACCCTAATACAATACTTGCCTTCCTATATTAGTAATGCCCCCTCACTCTTTCTGGGTTTTACCAAGTTGGAAAAATCTTGCAGTTAATTGAGGTCAATTATTGCTGAAAAGATTAAAAGGCTTGGACTCTAGTGAGCATCTGTCCAACTTGTGGAGCTGCTTCTGGAACTACACACTTGAGTACCTTCATTCTGGACTCTTCCAACTCCCTCTCTTTAGAAATAAGCCAATGCCTGATCTAATGGGACTAAAAGCCTAAGTATCCTACTGGTACTGGCAAGACATCCTGTAGAGTAAAGTATTTTCCAGTGCGAGCAAACAAAATCAATCTTCAGTATATAAAGATAAAGTACTTCCTTTGCCTTCTCGACTGCACAGTCAGTGTTCAAATGAGAGTGTACAATTTATGTTCTTAATCAATATGTACCTCAGTTTCTTGGAAACAGCTTTAAGATGAAAGAGCTCACTACATCTGTTTACACTCTGTAGTTGTTACCAGTGTGGCATCATTTTATCACAGCCTTTTCAAAGGCTGCATAAGGAAGATTAAGGAGGAGGGAGGCAAAAAAACCCCAGAAAACCAAAATAAACAAAAAAGCTGCGGACAACTCCGTAAAATCCACCTGGACAAAATGTCAAAGAAACCAGTGGAAGGTGAGCTGTGGGTCAACACACCCCTGCTGCAGAACTCAGCACAAAGCAGCACTGATTGTGCTTCCCGTGTTCTGTGGCTGTCAGGAAAGATAATGATCAAACCAGTTAGAGAGAAATTCCTGTCCTGTATCCTAGGGATGGGAGAGTGGTTTGCCTGCTTAATTTTTAAAATATGAATAGAGATTTTTTTTTTTTTTTTAACAGTGCTATTCAACTTTTAGGGACATGGCTTGGATTTTCAGAAAGGTGTTGGCTTTATTTAAGATCAGCGGGAATTTAGAAATTCAAGGAACCTTTAAATTTAGGGAATGCTACTATCAAGAAAGATTTTTAGAGAGTTTTTTTAATTTTCCAAAACTTCCAAGATATTTCCAGGATTTGTTCATTATCAGAGAATTTTAAAGTAGAATAGTACCAACTGCATTACTGATGTGCCCTCTTCAGTGATAAATGCATGACTGTGTGCATCATCAACACTGGCATCTGGCATTCTGAAAGCTGTGCCCACACTGTTTTATCTTTCATAATCACACATTGGGCATCTGCAGACAATTTACCATTGATCAATAATGGTCAGTAGGCAGATGGCTTTCTGCAAAGGAACCAAAATATAATGCTCAATATTTGTAACAGAAAGAACAAGTGAAGATCTTAGATTATTTCAGATTCAGATACAGTAAAAGGTGGAAAGTTGTAACCAGAGCAGTGAGTAGTACAAAGGTTTCAACACTGCGAAATGCTCATCCCTGTCCTGGCCACACATTGCAAAGTGCTTTCTGTCTCCATGTAGAAATGTATCTTCAAAAGGCTGGAAAACGTGTCCTGGGCTCTTTTCCTCAAGAGGTAAGAGTTCCTCTGGATGCTGTGATCTCTTGCCAGCCCTCACCCTGCCTTGTAGCTGGACCAGAAGAGAAAAGCACTCCTGAAAACAAGAAACTTCTGATAACCTCATGGTCACCATAGTGTTGTCATATAGTGTGGGCCCGAGGGACTTTCCCTAGCAGGACACAAGTGCCACAGATAAAACTTGGCAACTTGTCTTTAAGGCACACCTCCTCTTCCAGCCAAGGCAAGCGTTGGTTTAGTGCTCCTAGGCTCTAATCTGACTTCTCAGAAACATGTCACTGTGTCTCTCTCAGTGATTTTTTTGCAGACAGAACAAGCCTGGGCACTGGCCAGGTCTCAGCATACAGGGATTTTCTAACACAGGAGTTATTCTACAAAGATCTCCTATCCTGGGTTTTGAACAGAGGAGGATGGTTTCTGGGCATTTTTTCTTTATTATAGAGGATCTTTTAATTATCATATATAAACCCTGCTGTTGTACCTCTTGGGTTAAATACATATGCAAACCACCTTCTGTCCAGCACCCTGAAGTGTGAAGATCGCTCTGGCTTTCAACATCCAGTGTTCAAAGCAAGGGAGGGTGTCACTGTGACTTCTGAAGGACTCACAGCCAGACATGTTGACAGTGGCATCTCTGTGTCATTCCTCTGCTTGAAACAAGCTGTGTTGCAGCTTATTTTGGAAAGAGGTGGAGTTGTTTGTCCTCAGACAGTGTGATTCAGGCCTGTCAAAAAAGTTCTTTTCCTTGTGTAAATTACTCTAATACTGAGTGTCCTCTGCTCATCATCTCTTTTTTCTTAGAACGTAGTTTTTAGAGGTAGTAGTCCATCAGCTGAGTGTCTGCTAACAAGCAGCATAGGTCAGACCTTAATTTTTTCCTGAGGCTGAGTGCACTAAGGGATCTTTAATTGATGGCTACTGGTTGAAATACAGACACTCCCTATTCCTTGCAGATAAAAGCTGGGTGCAGTTTTATCTGGAGCTCTCCTTTATTACCAGCTCTCATATGAGGGAATCTCTATTCAGCTGAAGAGACCTAAAGAGATTCCTTTTCTGCATGGTCACAGGGGGGCTGATGCCCCCATTTTAGAGTTGGCTATCCAGTGGGCAGCAGAGATGTAGAGGGAAGATCACAGGTCTGCAGATGATGACATGTACAGGCAGCTTATCTCTCGAACTGTGCATGTCAAAGCAGTTGTTATTCGGTGAGAAAAGTCATGTTTTGCTCTTATCTGTTAGTCTCCCAAGAAAGCTATCTGATAACAGAGCTAAATTGAGAAGAGTCCACACTCTGCTGTTATTAACATTCCCCTTTTACAGATCACCAGTAGGAAATAAAGAAGAAATGACACTAAAAAGGCAGAAGATATTTCACAAGCAAACACTCTTCCTGGAGCCTGTGAATTAATCAGTAAAAGGATGATTTTCTTCCAAGCATTGATAAGTTGTCATTATAATTCTAAGAGCATTTCAGCAGCCTTCCACCAGTTGTACCTCTCAAAGTCTTGTGACTTTTTCATTGGAAAAACTGTACCACGTGTGCGGCTGCTCTGCTTTTACAAGATAACGAGGCATCAAAAGATGCCGGGCACGGTGCCAGATAACGGCGCCATCAGAGCAGGACGACCACAGCACCTCTGCCTAAACAACGCCCCTGCTTGCTCTAAAAGCATCAGAAGGTCACAGCAAATGCTGAGGGATCTGCCTCGTGGGAGGGATGCCTCTCCTGAAAGCGTGATCTCCAGCTGGGATGTGTGACCCCGGGGCTGGAGGGAGCCACTAACCAACTCTCATGGTGAATTAGAGAATGTCTAATAACGGGGGAATAAATAGGTGATCAGATTATTAACAGTGTGATTGTAAACAGAAGGCTATAAGAGGGCATTTTCTACTACTTCAGTGGTATGTTAGATTTGCATCTTCCCATTTTGCTAGTTTTTAGAATAAATGCAGATACCTCGGCCTGGTGGCCAGCAGAGTATTTACTGCTAGCTTCTGCAGTCAGCTATCTTTATTCTGAAAATAGTTTTAATTCCTTATTGTCTTCTTTTTCAATTCCAAGTAAATATTTGAGTGAATTTATATGCCATTGTTTAATGTTAGAAACAATTAATTACATCTATTGACTCAGAGAAGGATAATGTAGTTTTCCCTATTTTTGGAAGCTGCCAAGAGTATTCCAAGTTCAGCTGATTTTGGGACAATTTAAAGGCCAGGTAAATCTCAACTTTTGTGACGTGGGAGAAGAACAGGGCATGCAAATAATGGTTTGCCTGCACAGGGGACAGGAGATAGGAAACGAAGCAGCAGTGCTTAAAACCCTCAAAGCAACCCCTCAATGAGATAATAAAGCTCACATGACAGAAATGAGATTTCCTTTACAGAGAAAGAAACTCTAACAGATCTTAAAGATCTCCTCATCTTTTCTTTCTTCTTGCTTTGCAGTACTTTGCTTCAGACCCACTCTATGTTGCACAGCTGCACAGAAGTACTGTACGTCTATAAAAATGAATTTATTAAGTCAGTGGTTTCATCTTACTTATCTCTGTAAAATGTGTGTACAGCTGTCCCTGTACACAGTGATATATTCATAGAGTACAAGAATAAAGTTACACTTGAGAGACAAAATTGATTTCAAGTTCAGTGGCTGGTGCTGGCACCTGGCCTCCTGCCTGGGAGAGTTTGTTGCTGTGCTTGCAGGGTGTCAGTGTAGGTGATATTACTGACATGGAATTGGGCTACTCAGATTATCTCGGTGTGAAAATTTTAAATTGGTATAACTGAGAAACATAATGCAGTAGATGATGGCTTTTGCATTTATTTTAAGGCTTTAATTTTAGGTTTATGAGCTCTTCACAGAGCTGAGTGGTTTTTTAGGATCAATTTTCTGGGTCTGCAATTTTAAACTCTGCTTTAAATTCCGCTTCTGAGAAAAATGAATTGCATGGTTTCTGCTTAGCCCAAGCAGATCAAACCTGTTGGGTCACCTAATGAGTGGATGGATGCTGCCCTGAGTGCAGATGATAGGATCTAGCGACCCACTGAAGGCATCATCACTTCTGTTTAAAGAGAGAACATGCCATGGCCACAGCCATTCCTTAACTTCCACGAGATGTGGTTTATAAAACATGTAAGCCTCCATGCACCTCCTCGGGTGGCGGGGAGGAAGAATGGTCATGCCCAGACCCACTGGCCACCCTTGAGGAGTGTGGAGAGGGGTCCTTTCTGCACCCTGGGAAGCCTTGCAGTCCTGGGCATTTTCCTCCCAGCCTCAGTACCAGGTGGGTTCATCTTCTTCCTTCCTCAGCCAGTCAAGGGGGTGCTATTCCCACATCCTGGTGGCATGAGGTGCTACGAAGACCTTGCTCCATGCCATGGCATTCCCTGAAGGAATAAAAAAAAAAGGTTGCATGCTGCAATTGCTCATTCACCAAGCGTGTGTTTGCCTGTCTCTTCATTATGCTGGCAAACAATACAGATCAAAGAAATCAGAATTACAGCTCACCAACAGCTCTGATGCTAATGACACTGGGATGCAAACTGAAAGTAAGGTTGATTTCACTGAAAAGCCTGATAGTTGCCTTGCTTTAGGAGCCAGTGTACTCCAAAGGAGACCACAAGGATGTCAGTGGGAAGCTGACAACCCAAATGACTGCAGTAGGTCCATTGTTTTAAGGTGAATATCCCAGCTTTGAAATATGAGGGACCTGAAGACTCAAGGGGGTTGCGTACGCTAATGCTGGTGTGTGTGTTAAGGTTTCCTGCTCAGGTTTTGGGCCAGACACGAGGTGGTTTCTTGGGAGGGTTGTGCTCTCCCTGGGGTGCTTCAGAAGCAGGCAAGCCAGCTCACACTCCTGGACAATGCATCTCACAAGGGTTGCGCTCGCTGGTTAGGAGAGGTTCAGTTGGACCAGTAACAATATCGCAGTAACTTACTAAATTTATTCTCTATCAAAAATTCAAGGCAAAACCTCCTCCCCTTCCCCTTCACAACATCCCATCAGGTGGAGAAGATCAGACTGGTACTAAAGAGGGATTGGCAATAAAAAGGGTAAACATTAAACACTTGGTGTTCTTTCAAAGGATAGTAATAATAATGCATCTTGACCAACCTAAAAACTGAGTTAGTGTGCATGTATGTGTTTCAAGATACAACTATATTAAAAATCAGTGTAGAAGAATGTAAACACTACACAAATTTTAAATAAGAGCCAGAGCTGCAGAATGAGAAACCACCACTGCCTGTTCACAGTGGCTCTGGAGATACCTGGAATACAAAACTAACCCAACCTTGTTTTCATGCAGCTGCCTTGTATATGAAAAAGGATGAAATGTCAGCTGTACATTTTGGTGTTGGGCAAATCCCACAAAGGATTTATCATATTTAATTTGTCTTTTCTTGTATGCAGGAGGATATCACCAATAAAACAATGAACCTTGGCTGAGGCAGAGATATGGCATGGCAATAGCTGTAGCTGCTCCCAAGGTATGTCAGGATCCAATTTAGTTTAAATTCAGGTGTGGGAGGACCAAGTAGGACCAAGCAGACTGTGCACAGGATCTTGGGGCCAGCCTGTTGCCTTGGAAGATGCAGATGCTCGGCTTGGAGCATAACTGTGTAATCAGAGGCAGGATGAGGGAGCAGCTCCATGAATAGCTGGTGCTGGGGAGAGGGGGAGCTGAACTGCATTGCTCACGTATGTAAAGGAAGAGGTGATTTCTAATTGTGAAATTCCCATGAAAATCACTTTCTTGTATTTCTGAACAGCATTTCATAACATTATGTGTGCATAGGGAAGCTAATGTATAAAGGCTGGATACACATTCACTATCACAGCTTGACTGTTTTTATATGACTTAAATGCCAGTACTTGCTGTGCTTTCTAAATGTTGATCCAATTCACGAGAGCTTTAAAGAAAGTGTGTGGGTGGCTAATCAGCATGGTTCTTTTTCTGTTTTGTATGAAATGATGCTGTCATTTACCAAATAAAAAGGAACGGTCATGCATATTTCTGCTTTGTTGTTTGGTTTTTGAAAAGACAGATGTCTAAGTTGAGATGTCAAAGTGTATAGGTTGTCTAGTATGTTCCTGCTTACTGTGATTGATTTCAAACCCTCCTACACTCATGCTGAGACAAAATTACTGAAATATAAATTTCTTCATTGATCTGCTTATAAAGTAAATTAAGGTCTCAGACTAGTTTTTAGTAGACAGGATTCTGTACCACAAAATGTTTTAAATACCAGGATGCTCCAGTGTCTCAGTGGCTGACAATACAGTCTTCCATGCAGTCGTGTACTTAACTAGATACCTCAGGTTAAGCCTGAGTTATCCACAGGCTATCCTAATTATCAATCCTTAGGCATCTGAATGGTCACAGGAACTCAGTTAACCTTCTTTTCCCTTTTTCCTAATAGTAGTCCCCAATTACTTATGGTGCTGCTTAGAATTCTTTTTCCTCTCTGCACTTTGAGAGAAAATACCTACCTGTCCCTGAGAAACTCCTGATTGAGGGACGAAATGTTGGAGTAAGAAGTACTGCTGATGGGATGACAATTGTCAGAGACACCATGTCATCAGAGATATGGCCAACGTTCTTCATCAGTGAAAAACAGACTCTTCTCATATTACCCTCAATTCTGCCATTTCTGATCACTGCTATAATGTCTCAGCTAAGGGAGCAAACTGCACTGTCAGGGCCAGGAGACAGAGCTCACCCAGCCTCATACCCACTGTGTTTTGGGTAGGAATTGTCTCTGCACCCTCCTAGAGCTCCAACAGAGCAATACAGATAAAGGAGTTGTGTTTGAAAAATGAACACTGAGAACCCAGGCTGACAGAGAAAAGTGCTACAGCCTTTACTGTCCCTGTCAGGCTGCTGTACTTGTGTTACAGGAAACTGATGACAAACCTTTTTGATGTTTGATACCAAATTAATTTAAAAGACATTCTGACTTAGTGTCAGCTCAAATCTCTGTTCCTGGCACCAGTGCCAAATTTGGCAGTGGATCACCACCACCATGACAGTGTGGCTTCTGAACTAATACTTCTCTTTTGATGCCTGCAGTGAAAACATTCAGAAAAGAAACTGAGAGATCAGCTGTAATGTAACCTCCTCAAGAAGGGGGGCTCTGAGTTAAATCAAAGGTACAGGTATTTACTAACATTTTCCATACCATGTATCCTGTGGGTACACCAGCTACAGAAACTCCATGACTGTAACTCCTGAGAGTATGAGAAATTTGAACTGGCAGCTATGTATGATAAAACATGATAAAGGGGCAGTATGTAATGTCCTATCCTCTATGAATATAGACAACAGCAGAGAACAGAATATGAAACTGGGTGTAAAGAACTAGTAATTTTCTCTTAATTATGGCTTCTTTTTAATTGCTATGTGTATGACAACCTGCAAACACTGTTAAGCACAGGTGGAAAATACAGAAGATTAATTGATCAGCATGTGAAATAAAATTGGACTCTTCAGTTGCACGCAGGTCCATAGTTTACAGTAACTCCCACTTGCATTTGGAAGCACTTAAAAAAAGTAAAGTTAGTCTTGGGGTCTACCATCAAGGCCAGCTGTGACATCTACACAGGATAGGATCTGGATCTACTTGCAAATTACCAAAAGAGGGAAAAGTGGATTTCAGCATTGCCTGGCTTGTTTTCATTTCTCTGTAAGTATCTTTGCTTATAAAAGTATACACTGAAATCTTATTGAAATTGAAAACTGTAAATATCTCCTCAGTTACCTGGTTGAACCATGCTGGTTCTGCTTGGCTAACAGCATCCTACTTCCTAATCATACTAGTTGTCCAGGTCTATGTGTAACCAGGGATGTTTTGCACAAAGAGCAGCCAATTAATGACAATTGTGAGTGTTTACTGTCAAGCATCCTCTTTAAGTTTATGACAAAGAGAGCAAGAAATGAGTTTATGTAATGGAGGAGGATTACTGTCATAAAAAAGCCTGTGCATTTCCAGTGATTTATTGCCTGGTAGACCTGCAAACAGAGATTCCCAGAGGCTGAAATTCTGATTTCGCTCTACACAGAAAGGCTGGATGCCTGTTTACATTGCCTGATCTCCCAAATTACGCCTAATCAGGCATTAGCTTTTGATGTAAATTTATACTTAAACAAAGCTTTTTGACCTTCTTAATATGTGACAAAGAGAAGAATCTTTGTCAATAACTGGACCTGATGTCCAGTTCTAGCTTTTGTTAAAAAATCAGCTTGCTTCACTCCTTCCACTTCTGCTTATTCTCACTTAGAAAAATAGAAAGCAGATCCCTTTTTTACAGAGAGAGGTAAATCAGATGAGCTTTCCAGAAAGGCTTCTCCAAACCAGGCAGGTCCTCAACACAAGCACTGGAGAATTACATTTACCACACAGCTGACTTCTCCCAGGAATGCTTTTAACTTTCTGACCCTCTTACTTTGTTGAATTTATAGCCTGTAGAGGACTTCAGGACTATGTGGTGTCTAAGATGCTGATTTTGTCTGTTTGTCATGACTTGGGATCCAACACGGTAGCAGAAAACATTTTTATTACTGCTTCAAGCATGTGTGTGCAGCTAAGCCTCTTCTTCTGGTGCTGTGTTTTTAACTTTCTGAGAATGCAAAGGAAACAGTTTCTCTTCATCTGAAACAAAGCAGTGGCTTGATTGTTCAGACATGAGCAACAAGGTCAGGTGCCACGAATTGATTTTTTTAAGAGCCCTGTCTGCAATTTGAACTTTTTCAGCCAAGAAGCATGCTATTCATTTTTTGAAACCCAAATTAATTCTGCTTTCAAAGAAGCTCTCTTTCCACGTCATTACTTCTTAAATTTTTTTTTTTTGTAAATTTTTAGAAATTTAAAAATGTTTTTGTTCAGCAGGTGGTGGATGTACAGACTTTAAAGTAGCACTAATTTTTACAGAAGACTTCTTTACTGCATTGGGTAGATTGAAAATCTAATTGTTGAAATGGATTGTTCCTAATAGTGTGTGTGTGTATGTGTATACAGAGATATATATATATATATGAAATACAGATGCATATAACAAAGTTCATTTAGACCACAGCTTGCTTCAGAACACTGGAAATTCATACAGATATGCCTTCAGATTACTTTTTAGGGTAGACCTGGTCTCATTACATTGTTTTGATTAATACAGAATCTGAAAGGACACCATTTTCATTAGCCTGTTTCCTAGAAATAAGGCTAAAGCTGCCAAATGATACTATGAGAATGTGATTTCTATGTAACTATTATGCATAATTTCCTAGGAGCACGTCTTACAAATCTTTTCTCATAATAGTGCAAATACCACGGGAGCAAGTCTTATTTTTAACCTTCTGCTGAAAGTGGTGCAAATTGGGCAGCCACAAACAAGATCTGAATAAAGGTCTGTTGAGTTTAAAAGCTCCATTATTCATACTCCAATTGCTCCTGGAACACTTTTGTCAGGGAGGTCTGTGGAGAGTGGTACTTGGGTGGTGATACACTCTAACACACTGTCCTAAAGCACCTGTGGATTTTACCATTATAAGACAGAACTGGTTTGGTTTCTTCTCAGAGAAGGATAAACATGATGGAATGGAGCTCATCTCCTGCTGCCTTAAACACAAGATTCAAGACTCAGGACAATTCCTGCTGGCTGATATCCTGCTCTGTGTTCTTTATGCTGAACTTATCCCCGCAATAGGATCTGTCCTGAACCACAGTGCATTAATCAGGATGAGTCATGCTGGCTCATACCTGCACTCAGCTCTCACAAAGAAGTGAAATGATATTAACCTCTCAGATAGCATCTGTTAACTGCTGATCTACTTGAGGGTGCAGCAGTGTCCACATTTCTGCCATGCTACACCAAGTTCCCTGAAGCACTGAGAGCCTTTGCTCCAGGCACTGGTTTCACCTTGACCAACCACCCGGCTTTTGCTGTGGCTCAGGGTCAGCTACCACACAACTCTTTGTTCTCTCAACATCCTTCTTGATATTTTCAGTGGTTTTTATACAAGTCCGAAGTCCTTCCATTTATATTCCTTGTTCTAGGGACTCTTAGCACTACTTGTGCTTTGGTGACATCTTCTGGATAAGGTTGCCACTGGAAGGACTAATTAATACATCTCAACTTCAAGCCTTCTTGTGCTTGTTTCTCATCTTTTTTGGGAAAAAAAGCTCACATGTGCCTGGTTCCGGTGATTAGCACCCTGTCTGAAATTTAGTGATGGGTTTGAGACTCCAAAGTGAAAGATGAAAATGGATCTGATTAAAAGCCAACAGAAGCTGCCTACATGGTGTTTCATACACAGGTGCAATAGGAACTTCTGTCTTGCACTTGGAGAAAAGATTTCTTTAACTCCACTTAGTATTTCTCTGATTTTCCTCTTAGGACAAGTCTGTACTCTGCTTCCTGTTGGCTAGAGTAATCAGAGAAAAAGAGAGGCTTTTCCTGGCCAGAGCAAAGACACACATAGCCAAGTTTCCTGCTTTTAGCAGCAGGTGCCTAGAGGAGAGGATAAGGTCAAGGTAAGCCAGGAGCAATAATAACAAAACCACGTTTTTAGCCACAGGCAGAAATGCCATAGGAAAACTCCAAGACAGAAGTAGAAACTTGCATGTAATAGGTTGTGATGGATTTTTCTTCGATAAAGTCTTCCAGGTGCTCTTTTGAGCCCATATAACATTTTTAGCTTCCATAATGTCATTCAACCAGGAATTTATCGTCTTCTCTCTGTCCTCTGTGGGGATCAACCTCTTCACTTTTTTTTTTTTATTATTTGGAACTTGACACTCACTAGCATCACGTGATGCCCCTTTTACTTATATTGGAAAGGATGGGAAATATCAGCTCTTCTTTCCAGCGCAGAACGTTTTTCCTGTTAGCTGATAACCCCTTCTCTGTCGTGGCCCTGGTGCCTCCCCTTAGGAATATTGTTACTGTTTCCCCTTTCCCCTTCCCTTCCGTGCCAGGAGAGGGGGTGCACACCACTTAGAGCTGCTCTGCTACTGTATCTCACAGTTTCTGGAAAGCTCCGGAGCACATTCAATTAGGTCTTGGCCATTTGCTACTGCTTGTTCTGTCGTCTTGCCACACGTTCACCTTCCCTTCACTTTGTCCATTACTCCATAGTCCTTCTGTCAATTTTGCATGTGGAGAAAGAGCTGTATCTTCTACTCAAAAAGAGGGAGTACGTCTAGCACTGGAACCTCTTCAAACCACTTAATGATAATTGCAGATGTAAAGAGACTCACTGAGGTGTTTGACCATGGTTTATTTTCTCTAGAAAATTCCGTCGCAGGTTGGTCATGTGTATGTCCTCTAGATTCTGAACTTAATGAGTTCAAAAAAGTGTTGGGTAGGTCATTGGGCTTTTTTGTTTGTTTTTAACACAGTTTACAAGCTGTTCCTTGCACATTTTTTGTCTGTGCACTGCGGAGTTTGCAGTCCTCATTAGAAGGACACCATGCTTTGTTTGTTCATAAAGATACTTCCTTTCTTTTATTAATACCTTTTACCTTGGCGTACAGCCACGCTGATTTCCTTTCCATGTTCCTGATTTTCTTCTATTGTTTTGTGATTTTTTATTTGTTCTGTGCACCCAAAGAGGAAAATCTAAATAGTCTCCATGCTCCTCTAAAAATTTAACTCATTGCAGTTATCATTTCCACCTTATTTTCTTGACAAGATTGACTCTTTGGGTGAATGTCTACATTCTAATCCTTTAAAATAAGTGTAATGAGATAGAATAGTGTTGCCTTTTGTCTGTGGATTTGATTTTAACTTTTTGACTGATCTCCTTGCTACCTTGGAAAGCTGGATATGTATTAATCCCTGCTTTTACATATTTCATAACTCTCCTCTCTTTGAGAGGGTGTGATAATACAGTTTCAGTGTACTAGACATTGCTGCTGGGCTGTTTCAAAAGGAACTAAGCACTGACCTCAAAATTTTCTCCTATCACAGATTATGGGAAAGCTTTCATTTGTATGAGGCCCAAATTTGAACAACTTTGAAGCAATTTCAAAAAATCTCTGGTCCAAACATTGATCCTATAATTTGTCAGTCCCTAAATATGTTTTGAAAACTTACTCACCCAAACTTTGATGGAACAGTGTTTCCCCTTTTACTGCTATTCCCCCAGCATTCCCATGTGCCCACTGTGCACTCTTTCCCAGACAACCCATTTTGCACTGGGGGCCTTCGGGGGCTGTTGTGCCTCCAAAACATTTCACTACCATCCACCCAGCACTTGGAGAAGATGCACACCCGCCAAACAACACTCTGCAAGGTTAAAATAGCATTCAGGCAAGAAAAGCATCTCTGCTGTTGCTCACAAGGGGTTTGTGAGTAAGCTTAGAGCTGAATCCACAGTTCAATAACCTGCTCTGCAACACATGCTGCAGTTTTGTGGGAAAGGGAAGGTGGATCACGGCTGAGCACTTGAGTATTTTGCGCTGCAAGTGAGGCTGGGCACTGGTAGTGAAACACAGAGCTTAGCACAAATCCACAATGACATCACCTGGGGGAAAGGCATCCACACCAAAGCGCCTCTAATCTTCTTCCGTGGGAAGGGAAATGTAACAGTCTGCTGGCACAAGAAAGGCAATTAATTTTGATTTTTGTCAAAGGAGTTGCTGAAACCAAGTTTCCAATACTGCCTGTCAGAAAAGCTTAGGGTGGGTAGTGGTTTCATAGGGCTTTAAAGGTAGGAGGTTTATCAAATTTTTAAAGATTTATCGTTGGTTTTGTTTGCTGTTAAAGTAGAACAGGTTTGCAGACAAGGTTCAGGGGCACATAAAGGCAGTCATTAGGTCTTCATATTTTCCTCCCCCCATAAGGATTCATTTACAATGCAAAGATGTTTCAGTCTAGATCATGCTTAGCAACTCTCTAAATAATTCAAAATTGCATGTCCTTCCCACCTGTGCCACTGAGGAGCACCACCGAAGAGGTGAGAGCTGCCTGGCTGAGACTGGACACAGGCTGACGTGAAGGCTGAAGATGTTCAAGTCACAAGAACCTCTGCTCATTTTATATTACCTGGAGAGCTGCTGAACAGCTGTCTGCCAGCACCTGGAATCGTGTCACAAACTTGTCAGCCAGCTGCAGCACTGAAGAGAGAAATTACTGCCCTCCTTTGAGCAGCAGCTGTTACAGGTCTCGTACAGATGGCGCAGATCTTTGGACACAGGGTCCAACCTTGGCATCCTGGCCAGAAAGAAATTGGGCAAGTTCTGCCACTCTCAGGGAGAGAAAGTACAACACCCAGAAGGTTAGAAGTCCTTCTGTGAGAAGTCCTCTACCTTGATAGGTTTCTGGTCGAAGAGTTTAATGATTTTCTTTCAGGAAGATGGATGGCTGCTCTCCAGGTGGCTCAGCACCACTTCCTTTCTACTCGCTTTTCTGAAGCCTGATAGTGGCATTTCAAATCTAATCATCATTTAAAATCCTGGTAGGAACCAATTTCATATCTAATCTAAATCGAGTGAAATAAATAGGTTTAAGCCACAGGTGAATTTGCCCTGATCTACTTCCTGCTTTTTAGAAGTCAAAAAAAGTCAAAGAAATTTTGAAGTAGAACTTGAAGAATTACACTGTGCTTCCGATGTGAGATGTCATTAGTCAGAGATTGACAGCTGTCCTGTTTTTCTTGGAACTTAGGTGGCATTGGCTGGGAACTCTATGGCAACTTTTCAGTGGTCTTGTTCAGTATTTCTTTAGCACTGTCACAGCTCCACACAGGAGCTCTCTGTAGCTGTGGCAGGTTTTTTCTGGGAGGTTGGAATTACTGCTGTCTGCTTCATCCTTGTCCTCACAATAAGTGACTGTGAGCATTAGGTCAAGCAGACAGAATCTGCTTGTAGGACACATTCATGGTGCCTTCTAACACTTTAGCATCTTACTGAAAGTCCAAGGCCCACACTGATAAGAACCACTCTGGGTTAAGGCCTTTGTTGTCAGATTTTCTACCCACGTGGTTCAGTCCTCTCTCAGAAAAGATGCAAAGAACTTGCCTTGAAGAAACTCAAGAACATTAGAAGAGCTGGCCTTAAAACAAGAAAAAACCCATTAGATATAAACATATAGATAACAAATACAGAATGATCCAAGATAGAATTGGAATGTGCTTTTTGTATAGGTACTCAAGCTTCTTTACATTTTTTGCCAAGAATTTCTAAAGCATGCCCCAAGTGGTTGGTTTTTTTTTTTTTAATTAGACATGATAGTGCCTACATAATTACTGCAATATATGTGTACATATACATGCACTTACATTACATATTTATACGTAATATATTACACTTGTAAATGTAGTACGTATGCCAGATTTTTTAATTCTTATTTGCAGTGAACTTTTTGAAATGCTGATATTTAGCAAGTCAGACACTTCAATTTTTTGGTGTCATGCATTAAAAAAATGAAATAATTTACTGCTTCTGGTTCTGTTTGGTCTGGAAATTTTGTTTAAAATAATACCATCTCATGAATTCTCTGCTGTCCCCAACATTATTTCACCACTAGTGTGTTTTTTTCTGAATCTCTTGCAAATGTTTGCTGTCCTAAAGGTGCTGCTAGAATTGTGCCCCGTGTAAAAATCTGTTAAATGAGAAATTCATTATATTTAGAAAGAAGTATGTTTTATACTGAGTGCATCAGACAAATCCTGCTGTTAGTAGCAATTAATTTCTCATGTTTTGATGTGACAATTTTAATATTCATAAGACTAAGCGCTGGTAGATTTTGAGGTCTCCAGAGCCTGGGTGCTTTGTGTCACACAAATTGTTCTCTAAGAATGGCATCATTGTGTGATTGAAAGAGGAAATCATTAGTTTAGCCATGATGTTTTGCTGAGATTTGCATTTCAATGACACTGAAGCAAGAAAGCAGATTGAAAATTACTGGATTTCAGATGCCTTTTTTGATCGTGGCTAAGGGGCCTAGAGGGATTTGACTTAGACCTGTCAGGACAGACTTAACTGGTTCAGAGCTCCTCTCTCCACTGCTTTAAAAATGTGGATGTTGCTCAGGTAATGTGTGTAATACACGGAAAAAATTAAGAGTCCTTGAAAGCTATGAGGAGTAATGGAGCTACGAGGAGCCTCATATTCTCACCTCAGATCTCAGCATCAGACCTGGAATCAGCACCTTCCTCTTACAAATCCCTCCCTTCTGTGCTTATCTCACGTTCCTGCTGTGGTGGCTTATCTTATGGCAAGATATCTTATCTTATGGCAAGATATCTTATCTTCTTTCTGTGGCCATGACAGTGCTTTGAGATAGGCAACGTGGGCTGCTGCAAACCCAGTTTGCAAACCTCTAGAGCTATTCAAGTGGTGGCTGAAGAAGAGAAATGTCTGTCATGAATGTGTGGAGCAAACAGATTATATTTTGTCAGCAGCTTACAGGGTGAAGGCTTAGGCAATTCACGTGAACTTGTTTGTACTCCTGCTTGATATTACTTTTTTTTTTTTTTATCATCTTCTGCCCTGGCAATAAAAAAAAAAATATTGCCAAATAATATATAAACACCAATGCTATCATAATACCTTCTACAGTTATGTAGGAACTGCTCTTTGTAGTGTCAGCCATCCTTAGTGTGTGAAATATTTTATGAATGCCTTAAATGAAATGGGCTGAGTGTCTGCCAGGATATAGACACCTTCATTGCTCTGAATTTAAATGATATGTCAGGGGAAAGAACAAGATTAAAGCTTCATGCATATTTTAGAAGAGAAATTTGGGTCATCCTGCACAAATGTTGAATTTATTTTCTTTTATTTCTTTTCTTTTTTTTTTTTTTTCTCTTTGGAGAATGAGCAGAGCACTGTCATTGCCTCTATGGGAGGAACAACTTTCTGTCCTTCACCATCCTTCTTTATCCCCTGCCTCATCAGAGGGGTCAAAAACTGAGTGAGGAGAAGCAGTGTTCACTATACAAATGTGTATGAGCTGTTCCTACTCCTGACAAGCTGTTTCTCTTCCCTTCTTCCCAAACCCTCCTGACAAAAAGCAAAAGGCAGGCTGTTGCCAGAGCGAGGTACAGTGTCTCCCAGAGCACAGTGGTGGTGTGGACAGGAGTGAGGAGGAAAAAGAGCTCTTGGGCTCTCCCCTTGGTGGGAGAGCAATGGGGAGAGCAATTCCCAATGGTGGGCAGGATGGCTGGGACAGTGGGGAATAGAGGAGAAGCTGCACAAGCCATAGGTGAGATGTTCCGCTCCTGCCCTCTCCAAGGTCTCCTAAGGCTGGTGTGGCTTTCTTTCCAAATATTTGTCTGCAGAAGTGTAATGGAGGAGAGATTGAGCCCTCCCAGGAGCAAGCAGAGACCACTCTCATTTGCTTTGCTGCACATCCAGCTTTAAAAAGAACATGTTTATCAATAGCCTGCTGCAATTAAATGTGGATTTTTTTCAGCACTGCTAAAAAATAGTTGTCCCTGAACATGCTTGCAAAAAACAGGTTGTGGCAGGAATGGATGGTGGTTGGTGCCAAACATCTCTAGAAGCTACTACACCTCCTCATGGAGAACTGAGATGTGACCATTCTCCTGTATATGATAACCTACGTTATAGTGAAATATGTCAACTTCTTGTATTGTTGTATTGCCCATCTCCAGCCAAGAGAAATTCCCAGCAGGAATGGGACAGTTTGCCTGGAGTGCTGATTTGCTGTCATCATGAAAATGCTTTAGTCATGTCTCCCCTCTCTCCACCAGACACCAGAATGGGGCACACCAGCCTGGCCAGCAGCACCCCTCTCTGCTGTCAGGATAAATAAATTTACAGCTGTTGTTATGGAGATAAGAAAGGACCAAAGGCTGGGTCTTTTTTTCTTGTCTTTGCAAGAGAAACAGAACAGCTGATGGGGGAACCAAATTCCTTCCCATATTAATAAAGTGGCTGATGTGCCCATTGCTAGGGTAACTGTTGGTGATTAAATGGTGACTGGGGATAAACCACTAATAAAGAGAAATGTTCACCCAAGACAAAAGGTGATCGAAGCCCTCTTTTACTTACTGTAGAGTCCAGGCCTCGGAACAGTTTTACTGGGTACTCAGTACTTTCTGCCGGGCAGAAAGGAAGCTACATACACACATTCAGCCTTACTCTGGGGTTTTCCAAACACCAGACCATAATATCCAGGTTTTAAATTTCCAAGGTTTTTCCTGAAGTTGGGTGTTTTGGGGTTTTCTTCCCATTTTTTAATCTCCCTTCCTGTCCTGCAGTGTGCTCATTTACAGGTGGCAACTCCCTGAATGACAGAGGACATCTGAAGGAGGTCCCCTGTGCTTGAGAGCTCTCTGTGAGCCATAGTGATGCAACCAGGCACAAGCAATCCTGGCATGCACTGAACCAGCTACATCTGTGTTAGTGATGAAATTCCTGTTGAAATGTCTGTAGGCTTTTCCCTTTCTCCCTTTGGTGCAAGAGTAGGATCTGATTGTTAGAAATGTACTGCCTGCATTTTGAATGAGGAAGCTGTACTGCACAGGATTTTCTTGGCACGAGTGGATAGTCTTTATTCCTCAGGTGAATTCACTTTATTTCCTCTTTAATCCAATACAGTATTTTACTAGCAGTACTGTTGAATGTTTTTCTCCAGACTAATTTTGCTTTGCTTTAAAGAAACTTTGTAGTACCGATTGAAACAGCAGCACCATGAGTTCATAATGATCTTGTTAGTTACAGATGCTTACATACTAACAAACTGACACGAGTCCTCAAGACTTCATGGTCATTTCTCCAGGTTCTCTTTTGCAATAACTTGATAGTTCACTTGCAGAGGAAGTTTTCTTCTTCCTGGTCAGTACTGACACTATTTCAACAAGCAGTGATAGCAGCGTGGTCTGCAGTGAGGACAGACTCCTTGCTGGGCAGCACAGTGAAGAGTGCCATGCTGAATGCTGAACTAAAAGCATTCAAAAATAAAAATCTCCATTTTGAAGATGCAGTTCATGGCTAGATTAGCCAATAAAAGGTGTGATGGGACACTTCAGCCAGAGACTATTGGATGTTTCTAAGATGGACTGTGACAGTGTCACCTTTTCCTTCTCCATACGGTAGCTGGAAAGGGGTTTGCCATTGAGTCTGCCTTGGGAGAAGACCAGACACATTTTTCATTAGCTAGAAAAATGTCAAGTCATGGGAAGAGTAATTGATAAGACAAGAAAAAGGTGCACGAGAGCAAAATGCACAGGGATTTAAGTCAGGACTGGTTTTAACGCTTGCTTTCAGTTTGTCTGTGCCAAGTATGGGCAATGAGAGCTCACACAGCTTCTTTCCACCCTTTGGCTCAAGCCAGGTTGAGCCGTGTCCCTTCTCCTCCCCCTGCAGCTCCTGCAGTGGGTGCAGCAGAGGCAATGGACACACTGACGGGCACACCCAGGGCCTGGCAGGCACGGAGGAGGATCCCAGGAGGTGAGACACAGGATGTGCACTCAGGCTTTGCTCTGCTCCCTTGTATTGCAAGGGTAAGGAGCCAGAGGAAGGTTGTCATTTCTTAGGAAAAGCATTACTAAGTAGTAATAAAAATCTTTGAGTCCTGGCTGAGGAATATTTTCACCGTGGCTGTTGGACCCAGATGAGTGGTGCCACCTGCCCTCACTGAGGCCAAACCCCTGTTTCCACGATGCTCCTGCACAGCAAGGGATCACTGATGCATGGGAGCCTCTGCTGCTGCTGCAGTGCATCAGACACCATTTACATGGGGAGTGCAGGAAGTCTAGCTCATAACAGGGATGGAATTCTTCATCTGGCACAGCTAAAGACTGGACCCTAAAATGGAGTAAGATACACAGGTAGAAGGAGCTCCTGCTAGACCTTAGACCCACGCCCTTAGAGTAGGATAATATCCCAAGCTGCTGGTGCTCAGGTGTGAAAGCAAAGGGACAAAGTGAACTGCTTTTAAATTTTTTTATTGAAGGAAATAAATAGAACTGCAAATAAAACACTTGTGACTGTTATGGTCCAAGATCTATCCACTTAAACTAATCTTGTACATTTTGTTCTGTTCTCATCAGTGCTGCAGATCTCTGTCTGCTTGGCCAGCACTCTTCCTCTTGAAACTACTGTATTTCTGCAATCCTGATGCTTCTTCTCCTGGCAGGGAATGAAAGAGCATAGTCTGTCCACTCTTTGTCAAGGATCAAATAGCTGTGCCTGAGCTTTTGAAGTTTTTCATAATATCTTCTAGTTCCTTTTCCATTTTTCAGACACAGCCTGAAGCACTGCCAGACCACTGAACACATGAGCAGGGGCTTTTCAGTCAGGAGAATTAAACCACAGACAGCACCGGTGGGCAGCAGCAGCCGTGGCTGTGGGGGTGCTCCCTGCTCTGTCCGTGCCTTAGCGACCTTTGGCACTGGGAGCTGCTGGGGAAGGTGGGGCTGCCAGCACTGCAGGACGGGGGGGAAAAGCACCACGGTGGTCCGGCTGGGAAGGGGTGCTGGGAGCTGCTGCTCTGTAAATTCAGGGGCGGATGGAGAGAAAGGGAGGGCAGGCAAGGCAGCGTCAGCTGCCTGCAGTGGGCGGGAGGCAGATCCCTGCAACACAGCCCCGAGATGCTGAGTGATGCTGTCCCTCGACACTCCCTTCCCAACGGGCCAGCTCCCAAAAAAGCCAGATGCCTGAGCAAAGCAGTAGCTTTTTCCACTCCCTTGGCCATTCCTCTGCAGGCACATGGGGCAGCAACACTCCACCATGATGCACAAGCACAGGGTGACAATCTCCAAACCACATCTTAGCAGACCTTAATGCAGGGAATCCAGCAGAGATTTTAAGGATTAACAGGCTGATCTGCTACTTCATGAAAGAAAACTTGACTATTGTGTTAGCTCTACAGAGGAAAGAAAAAAAAATCCCAGGTCTTCTTGCAAAAGAACCTGTGAATCCAGGGAAATCATGCTGTATGTAAATGAAATGACAACTTTTTTGGCTGAATTAGGTCCTTCGGGTACTAGTTAGGAACGTTTTTAATGTCTGGGGTTTTCCCCCCACTTATTGTATAAGGAATGGATTTAATTTCGTGCAGTTCCCCTAATCTCAATTCTGGAAGTGGGACAGTTTTCCTGGATTACTGAGATGGGGTGATAGGGGACTTAAGACAGGAGATGTAGTTTCTCGTTTTTGTGGTCAGATTGAAAAACACTAATGTTTTTACCATCTAATTTTTTAGCATTTCACTTACACAGATTTGTATGTGAATGCTGAGTAGTGGAGATGCTGTTTACTTCTCATGGAAATTCTCATCCACGGGTGTCAAGATGCTTTCCAAGGGAGCCTGTGTAATCTCCACTTGACATACACATACACTGAGGCACTCAGACGAGCTACTTGCCCAAAACTGCCCAGCTCAGCCCAAACAGAAGAGCCAGCACTGTGTTTGGGCATTTTGTGCCTATATTCCAGGACATGGTGCCTCTGAAATGCATTTCAGGCATGCCACAGATGCAAGGTTGACCTCTTCTTGGTTAGTTTGTGCCAAGAAGAGACAAATTCTTCCCTATGTACACTGAAACAATTCAAAGCATTCCAAAGTCAGATTTAGAATATGTAAGTGCAGAGCTAATAAATTTCTTTTTATTTGAAGGTCACCTTATGTAATAGATTTTTTTGCTTTAATTAGACAGAGACCATGTATTAATGTGCACATAAATAATTGTACTATGGTAATGTGATATTTTTAGATATTCTTTCTGGACATCTGTGTGAAACCCTAGACCTAAGACACAGAAAATGTCACTACTGCTACCTCAGACTGCTTCTCCATGAGAGCTCCTTTTATCCCCATTTTAATCATTTGAGACTGACTTGCCACATAAATAGCTTGTTTCCAAATGTCCAAGGCAGGGCTCAGCTCTGACTTCTTGCCCTACTCCTCTCGTGGAACCCATCTATCATGGGTGAACGCTTCTCCTTGTCCCTTTTCTCCTTGGGTACGGACCCTGCCAGCTCCTCTGTGCTCCCCTGGCTCTGTGTTTCGGCACCCACCCAAGTCTCCTGTTCCCTGCCACACACCGTGAGGGACTTCTCTCAGCCTACCATGGGTGACCACGGAAAAATGTTGGCTTAAGCACCAGTAAAACGCAAATAATGCAAGTACCGCGGGGAAGCCAGCTGCAAAGCAGGCTCTCTCTGTATGTGTATATATCTGCGTGTGTGTGACTTCTAGCCAACAAGTGATGATCCAAAAGGACCCGTGTAACAAGGTCATGACAAGCAATCAAAGGTGCTTGGAACATTCGATTCACTGCTTCCTTAATCACTCCACCCCAGGCTGGGGGAGAGAAGCATCAATTCACCTTTTTCCTGTGTATCCAGGCTAGCAGGCTGGGCTGCCTGCTGTGAGCACCCAGCAGTGGAAGGTGACACCGGGATTTGTTTTTGTCATTATGATGCCTCGTGTATGCTAAGCACAACTCCCGTGCCCTAAAAGAAGGAAGAAAAGTTCCTTGGAGAAACACAGTTGTTGCAAATGGTGTCGGGAGTGCCCCACAACACGGTGTGCCTCTTTCAAAGGTTCAGGAAGCCTTTGCTTCAGTGTTGAACAGAGGGGTGAACAGGTAGCTGGCAGAATGGGGAGGGAAAACCGTGTAAGTGCAGAAATGGCACATCCAGCCTCCACAGCTATTTGAATTTCGTGGGTTTTTTGCTTGACATATGCTGAAGTTCAGAGTAACAGTGAATTTTGAGAATGTTGTACTTCACTTTTGGGGGTCAAGCTGCTTGAAAGATGGAAAAAAAAAAATCCTGTAGCATCATCACCTACTAAACGCATTAGAGATTTAACTCCCTTAACTGAGTGAGCAGCATCTGCCTCCCTCAGGAGCTGGGGAAAGTCTCTTACTTGTGAGTAAATGAAAGACGTACACACAAAAAAAAGGGAACAGCAGCACTAAATGCAGCCAGCAGAGAGACCAGAGACCAGATCGTCTCCCAGGTTTGGAATTATGGAGCAATAATAAATATTCACCCACTACGGAGGAAGCCCAGGTAAGGTGTTTAAACAAACTGGGCATGCACAAATCTTTGGGTCCAATGGGAAGTACCCATGAGTGCTGAGGGAGCTGCCTGATGTCAGTGCAAGGCCACTCCTGATAATCTTTGTACAGTCATGGTACTGAGGATCCTGAAGACAGGAAGACAGCAAATGTCATTGGCATCTTCGAGGAGGGCAAGGAAGAGGGTTACAGGGAACTACAGGTCAGTCAGTCCTACCTTGATCCCTGAAAAGGGGATGGTACAAGTTATGCTGAAAATTGTTTCTGGACACATTAAAGACAAGAAGGTGACTGGGAGTAATCAGCATGGATTTATGAAGGGGAAAACATGTGTGACCGACCTGACAGACTTCTACAACAAAATTATTTGCTTGTTGGAGAAGGGGAGAGCAGGGGATGATATTACCTTGAGTTTAGGAAGCCTTTCAGCACTGTCTCCTGTAACAACCTCATGGACAAACCGATGAATTATGGATCCTATTGCAGCTGTCGGTTAATTTATTTGAAAGCCTGTAACAGTCCAGTTGTTTTCTGAGTTGGAAAAGAGACTGTATTTCTTTCCTGAGCTAGATGTTCGTACTTTATTTGATCAAGGTCTTTGACTTTCTCTTTTGCTTTGTAAAGACACCACTTACAATGTTTGTTACAAACAATCTGATTTTGTTTAACTTGTGGAAATAGTTTGTTGCCAAGTCGTTGCACAAACCATCTACTGGGACTTCTGAAAATTGGACTTTGCAAGTGCATCAGCCCTGCTGATAGATACATCACACTGTGTGGATTTCCCAGGAGAAAATAACACTAGAATTACACTTTTTTAACTTTTTTTTTTTTAAACAATTAGGAAAAGTCCTCAGTTAAAATTGTTGACTTCTTTTTGGCAGGGGTAGCATTTCTGCTTTGGATCCAGAGCTGCTAGAAAAAGTTTAATGCCCAAATAAGGTGTCTAAAGGCGTAAGTCTCCTATTGTTTATGCAGGCTGTGACCAGTGACGAGCCTTGAGGTCCAGGCAAAGTCTAGCCAATGACTTTTTTTTTTTTTTTTTTCAAATGATCAATTTTGTATTTATTCTTACACTCTCAATGTGTTTTGGAGCCACTCTGCAAATACATAGTGTTAAGCTACCTGGTACCCCCATGTTGTTAACTGCTCTCTCAGCCATTTGGGGGTCACTTTTTGTGCTGACCTTTATAGTCACTGCAGCAGGACCCCGGGGAAGATTTGGGACATTCAGAAAAAGCTATCATTTTAAGAAGACAATTTTCTTTTTAAACTGGTGAAAGCCTTGGTGTTTTCAGCCCTTCTCACCTCCAAGATATAAATGGATGTTTGAGAGAGCAGGGTCTGAGCGGACCATCATGTGATGGACAAGTTTACAGTTCTGGGGGTTACCTATACCAGTTCTGGGGGTTGTTACTGTTGTGGTTAAATTAGAATGTATAGAGGAGTTTGACTGGTTTGGGGGTGCATAATAGGTGAATTGGTATTATGAATGCGTTTGTACGGGTGTAGTGTTGCAGTGTGAACATTACAGGGCGGGGCAAATAGGAAAAGTGGGACTGGGAGAAGAAGAAGAACACTCTAGAAGGTGATACCACACAGGCGATGTCAACGCCCTGGACTACAATTGGCCGAGGAACTGACAAATCACACGATGCCTTGGGAAAATGATTGGGCAGGAATGTTCCTCGTAAAGAACCAACCAGAGCCCTGGAAACGAGCCAATCATGCGAAGGATCCAAAAATCACCAATCACAGATGGACAGAGGGGATAAAAACTGTTCTGGGGCTTTGTGCCGAGTTCTTATGCGGATTTTGGGGTCCGAGGGAGGATTCAGTGTGTCACACTGATTTGGGTTGTTAGCTTGTTACTCTGGTTTGTCACGTGGAGCCTGGGCATATCCTGGGCTTGCCGCCCTCAGTTCGTTTGATAATAAAAACGAGTGGACTTTTATTTAAAAAGCCGTAGCTCCGTTTTTAACAATCACTTTTGCTTAAGTGACTTTCGGCACCCTCCGATACAGGGCCAGCACTGGGAAGGCTGGTGAACTGCCCCAGTGACCAGCTTTGCCTGTGCAAACAGTTTTGGGCTGGCTCAGTGCACATAGCTACATGGAGAGAGTAGCAAACCCAGGCTCTGAAGCTGCCACTGGCCAGAAGCAGGATATACTCTCTCCTGGCTTTCCATGGGGATAATTAATTATTATGAATGAGGGTGAGGGAAAGGATGTTAGAAACAGATTGATTATAATAGGCTTTTAATTAAAATGTTCAAACCACAATTTAAACTAAAAAATATCCCATTACTTACCCTCGCTATATCTCGGGCACCAAGGCAGTGGGTGATAATGTCACTAATGATCTGATTGCCACTGGCTTGTATAATGAGGTGTGTCTGGGGGCTGATGGGATTATGCCATCAATCAAGGTGCTTTGCAGCGCTCCCTCCTCCAGCAGAGCTCCCATCAGGGCAGTGTATGCCTGTGCCAGCTCCCTCCCAGCTGTCGTCTTTATTGTCTCTCCCCAAAGCCATGAGCTCCCCCGAGGAATGCAGAAGTTGGGATGAAAACTGCTGAAGCTGCATGATCTTCTGCACATAGTTATGGTGCTTCAGGGATGATTTTGCTGGGAGATGGCTGTTTTGTGGCTTTAACCTGCCAATAAACCACTTACTGAAAAAGTTACTGACCAAAGAAGGCTCCACAAACTGGGTCCTGCCACCACAGCTCTGATGTAGAGGACAAGCAGGTGTTGTTCAGATTAACTGGATGGTGACAGCCATCAACTTGCTGTGGCACACCTGAGCTTCCTAAGGAGAAAGCTGTTTGAAAATACCATGGGAGCTTTCAGGTAGCTCAGCTGAATGCCGACCGGGGCGGTTGTGCTCAAGGCATGACAGCCACCACAGCGCCTGAGTGGGGCTTTCAAGGACCACAGGGGGGTGTGTCGGACTCCAGAGCCTGTCTCCCAGCCAGGATGTGTTTGCAGCTGGGTCCCCACCAGCCCATCCTTCCCTGCTGCAGGCTGCCCTGACGGTCCAGACTTGTCCCAGGCCACCGGCACTTTCAGTCCACCTTAAAAGACAGCTTCCTGAACAGGTCGAGTGTCTCTGCACTGGGGAAGATAGATCATCTCAGAGTTTGTGTCATCACTCACTCTGATCAGTCCTCTCCCTCCCTGTTGCTGGATTGCCCCCAATTAACTGACAATAAATTAGGCATCATCTCATTTAAGCATTATGAGATCAAAAATAGCAGAACATTAGGAAATGCATCGTTCCATTAAGGCCTGTTGTCCACACTGCCTGGCTCCTGGGAATGCATCTCAGCAGGGCTGCAAAGGGCGAGTTCCTGGCTTCTTGAGACACCAGGAAAACCCGGCTTCTGACTCAGCCCACACTGAAGCCCTGTGAGCAGTTTTGGGGCCAGGAGCTGGCTCCTGACAGTCCCCAAGGCAGAGCTCGGCCCTGGGAGCCGGGCTGGCAGTGATCCAGCCCAGCACTGGGACAGGATACGGCTGGGCCCCCACCCCAACATGGGGTCACAGCAGTGGGGCTCAGAAATACCCTCCTTTGGCACCTGGGGCCACCTCAAAGCTCAATACAACACAATTGGTGTAGGAGGGGTTTTTGGCATCTCCCTGGCAGCAATCAGGGAGACTGACTATATTCCCATGTTTTAATGTAGAGGAGACAAGCTTTTTTGATACTAAATTCTATTCAGATCTCACCTGAGGAGGGGTTTTCAGCCAGAAAACTCTCTTACAACCACCCTTAGTGTTACCATTCAGCCTCTCAGCAGGAGACACCATTTTTCTCGACCAGAACTAGACAATGGTTTCCTTTTGCCTTCCTTGAGGCAAATGCTTTTACAGGTACACAGACCATTAAATCAGTTTTCTGGTCTATTAATACCTACAGGTTGCATTCTTCAGGGGAGCTGCCAAACTGCTCATCAAAGCACTGCAAAACATTAGCTGAACCTATCAGGTTCCCCACAAACCAAGCAGTCTCCAACTCCATGACATGAAGTATGCCTTTTATCTCCTTGAAATTCAGACTTGCAACACCAAGAAAAGGAGGAGAAAAGCAGCAGCTGTCCCCAAAGGGGGAGTAACTGATACAAAGCAGGAAAAGAAATATGCTCATACTAAAATGTAATTAAATACCGTTGTTCATTCTATCCACTTTCCCTTGCCATTTGGAAATTTTCCAAGTATACTGAAACCATTCATTTACAAAACGACCCAGCATCCTTAGCACATCCTGCAGACTTAATTTACATAAGGAAGGCAATCTACTGCAGATTTACCTGTTGTAAATTGTACTCATTCAAGCTGCTGTGGTGTTATTTGCAGCATTATTGTTTAAGGCTTCATTTTTACCCACATGTGGAGTTGTATTTTGTTTGTTGAATAAAAGGCAACAGAACATTTTCTACCACTACTGTTGTCAGCAGTGCTTTAGTTGTACTTCAAAACTAAACCTGACTTTCAGCAGCTCACAGAAGGCCACCCTCAGCAATTGTAGGGAAAGCTGGCATCTGTGCAGCCTGTTACACCTACTTACATGGGGCATGGGATGTTTCTAAGTGAGTTAGAAGCCCATCATGCAACCTTCAGCCACAATGCTTGGAGAAAAGCAAGTGATGTCTACCATCTATAATGCATCTGCTAATTAGAGTGCATTTCTCAGTGTCTTTGAAAAGAAAAGCTGGTGACAACTTTTGTGCTCTGCACGATGGAGCATGACGGGGGGAAGAGAAGACCACACTCCACATGCAAAGCTCATTCAGCACCTGACACTCCAAACAGGTTTTAAGATTTATCACAGGGAACTGCCAGAAAAAAACCTTTTTTGGGTGACCCCACTTCCCTCCACACTTGTGAAGACTCCTGTTAGATTGACTAAAATCCTTAACCTTTGACTTTTCCTCAGAGTAATGTGACGCAGAAGTCAATGCTGCTTGTTTGTGTGCGACTATATGGACCTGCAGTGTGGGAGCTCTTGGGACCTTTGTACCACGAACCAATGATTTAGTAAGAGCCATTTATTGTTTACATTACACTATTTTTATACATTTCTGCAGCTGTAGCTCACACAATCACAGATCCGATTGGATCTCTATGCTGTCCATGGTCTGCGTGCACCTTTCAGAGAACCTGATTGGTTCTAGTCCAGGATGGTACCATCCTTTTCTTAATTTACTTTCTTGCTGTTTTGTTATCCCGTCTTCTAACAGCTTCTTTCCTAATTTAGAACAGTTTACATTTCTGTAGCTTCAACGAATTCTTCAGGTCTTTGATAAGGTAGCTGAGCATAACTTGGCTGGGGCCCGGTAGAGGATTCTAATACCTTACAACACTGCAGTATTTCATGCAGCAGGGATTTCTGACTGCCCTAACTCCTGCTCAGTCTGACCACCCACCCATTTGTGCTTTCCAGCTGAAAAGTAGGAATTAAAACGAGATTTCCTTCTGATGACCAGTTTTATTCTTGGTACTGGACCAACTCCTGGGTTCGTTTCACCACCAATTTTATTTTTTGCCCTGTGCCACTGGCTTTGCAGCAACACGTTCCAAAGCTGCAGAATCTTTCAGCAACTTTGAAACCAGCTATCAAACATTTCTGCCTACCATTTTGTGCTTAGTCTATTAAACAGACCTACCTGTGACCTCTCCAATCAGCATCCAAGATGGGCAACAGGAATATCTGTCTAAAAAAGCATCAGGGAATGCTGCTCTACAATCCTTTTATCACACAGAAGTGATATTTTGTGTATCAAGGCCTTGATTTTAAAAAAAGACCCCAAAATGTAAGGCCAGGAAAAGAGAGCTTGGTCAGCTGATATTCTGGCAGAACAGGCCACTGGAGGGAAGCTGGGGTGGGTGTTGGGAAGATGTTTCATGATTCCTTTCTTGCCTCCAGCTATGGTTACTTCTGTCACATGCCAGATACTCGACAAATGAGAACCATGAAAAACTCACTTTTGTAACAAAATTTATTTCTGCTCTGTGGATACAAATCCCAAACATCAACAAACAAATTCCAGTGGAAAAATACCAGTCATTAACAATGAAAATTTTTATTATTATTTAATAAATAGAACTTTGGCATTCAAAATTCTAGCTGTAAACCCTACTTTAAAAAAAATTACAAAAAGAGGCAAGAACAACAAGCCTAAAGCTGAGCCAGCCAGTGGCTCCTTTACTTTTTACAATGAACACATTGTGATTAAGTCATGACAACTCTATTTACATATGAGGTATTCTGAGCAGTTCAAAAATTGAACCCAATTTACAAAACTACCAGTCTTCAGGGACTGATCCAGTACATATGTCAGCTGTGCTTTAAAAAGAGAGCTCCAGACACTCATCCCCACTGAACTAATGATATACTGTAATTCGTATACACAGAAAAAACACATCATGATTTGTGTTTCCTGCTCACACATCATATTCAAAGAAGCTGCATACTACAACCAGCCTAACATTCGAAGTGTACACCTAGTACCTAGTTTCAGTACTTCTGTTTCTAGACATTATGCAAGAGTTCTTACTACAAAAGCTTATTAACAAAGTAATGGCAGGGGAGAAGAAAACAAGGTGCAGTCATCAGCATCCTAACAACTTACCTAAAGTTCAAGGGGAATATACATTTACTTCAGGCTAAAAAGGCACAAAGGTATGCAGCTGTGGAATTAATATTGCTAATGAGCTACCAGAATAAATCATCCCTTTAGAGAACAACCATTGATCTGTTTGCAGTCTAAGAATGCAGATTAGTTCAGAAGATCTTTTCTCCACTCATAGCAGAACTCATCATATCAATGAGAAGAGCACAATTATACTTCCAACTGCACCTGCATCACACCACTGAGAAGCACAAGGAAAACTGGATCAAATCATGCCCTGGTGGAGAGGCTGCAGCATGCTGTCACTGCCCGTGCTACGGCAGCAGGTCATGGAGGAAAGGGTTTGCTTTCTTCCTTTCCTCGTGCTCTTACCCTTCCCAAGAAAAATGTCCAAAAGAATATTTGAAACAAACGACAGGCAGCGAGGGCAAAGGAAGAAAGGAAACCTTTTGAAGTGAAAAGGATGGAACTTCAGCTCTTGAATGACTTCATGACCACCGTCAGTTTCAAATGCTGGAGCCCGAGTGGGTGGTTACAGCAAATCTCCACAATTTCACTCACCTGTCACACCACAAAGCTGCTCAGCGGAGTTCAGCAACCTAAACCACATTTACATGACTGAGCTGCGTTACTTCTATATAGTAAATACTTCTGTATAGTGAATACATCATCTATAGCTTGTCTGAAGACGGTTACTTTCCATGTCTTTTTCAAAATACATTCTTAAATACAGCAGTTACTGTAAATATCTTCTAGAGGATAAATTCAATCTGAAACTGTACAGAATGTTACTGTACAGTTTGCTGACAGCCAGGACGGTACAGTACCCATTCACCCGCAGTTGTTTTTCAGCCCTTGGGATTGTCTAATAGCTACAGCAAAAAGTTGTCATGACTAAATCGAAGCAATTCCAATGTTAACATTCGTTAATCACCTCTGTATTAAATATGCTGAATGAGACCACACACACTACATTTTAACCAATTAAACAGTCATGCATATCTTAGACAAAGCTTATTCCATTTAGAGGCATCTGTAAACTGATGCATATATAGTAATTGCTACCACTACAACAGGCCAAATTTTAAGAAATCAAAGCAAAATACTGTATCGCTGTGAACAGTCAATTGGTAGTCTGCATCTTTGGCTCATACATCCATCGTTTACCTCCCTATTTTACGTTGACTGAGGCAGATAAGCTCAGGGGGTTTTAAAATCAAGTGCTTTCAAGTCAACATAAATATTGCAGGTTCTGTAACAAAAACATTAGAACACAAGATTACAGCACTGCAATCAAAAGTATTATGAATAAAATGGGATCTCCTCCCAGAGGGACTTTCAACTAATACTTGAAGAGCATAAAAGCTCTGAAGTGCTTTGCAAATATAAACTAATGATCTCAACTTTGCAGTACAGTATCACCATTTAGCAGGAGGGACAGTGGAGGCACACCAGCCAAGTGACAAGCTTAATAGTTCAATGTGACTCAAAAGGTCTCCTGCTCCCCTCTAATTGCTCTATTAAACTCCTGTTATTTCTATCAAGTGTAGAAAAATGTGGGGTTTGGTAATTTTTTATGGGTACAACATTGCCATCGAAGGAAGCAAAAATGTGTAACTTGGGTGTTTCCTCTCTCCCTAATATTTCTAATTTATTATCTGAAATGCTACTGTTGAATTCTCCTAGGAGATAGAAGACTACATCACTGCAGGGACAAACCCAACCAACCACAGCAGAGGAATGAGCTGAGGCCTTAGTCACAGAAGCCAGCACTGCCAGAGGCACAGCAAACTCTGCAAGCCCATTGGTACAAAGGTCCTTCTTTTCAGTTTTGCACTAGTATAAAAGTACACCTTTGAGGCAGCAGGTGTGTATTAATGTGGAATTAATATTGCTAATGAGCTACCAGAATAAATCATCCCTTTAGAGAACAACCATTGATCTGTTTGCAGTCTAAGAATGCAGATTAGTTCAGAAGATCTTTTCTCCACTCATAGCAGAACTCATCATATCAATGAGAAGAGCACAATTATACTTCCAACTGCACCTGCATCACACCACTGAGAAGCACAAGGAAAACTGGAGCAAATCATGCCCTGGTGGAGATACCACAGTGTGCCTACAGAAAGAGCACAGAAATTTAAAATAAAATGGCCTCGTCTTTTTTCCTTGAAGCAGACACTAGATATAGACAGTTTTAGTGCTCACAGGAGCTGAACCAGTCAGATTAATCTATTTGATAACACCATATAGCAGTAATATAAATAGCAACACTATTTTTCACAAATTAGTCCAAGTCTAGTTTCAGAATAGAGGAAACTGTCAAATAAATAAATCCATACAGCTAAAAACAACCAAACCACTAAATTATAAAAACAACATTAACAGTAACTGTTACAACAATGAACAGAAAGCAAAACATCACCAAATCAGAAAACTGAAGATACTCACTTTTGCCATAAAAATGTTACCTTAGAATTAACTTGGTTTGAATTGCTAAGTTTTCCAAGAGATTTCTACTGTTATCCCCATTTCAGATCAGTTGAATGACTTGCACCTTAAGGCATCTGAAACCTTCTTGTAACACCATATGAGTAAGTGATGCACGTATTTTTCTTAACAGTGTGATTTAAAAGTGGTTTTGCTCTTCGCAAGTTTTTGTTTCCTTCAGTTAAATACTATTTTCCACCATGCATAACTGTGTAGCTAACTTGCACTGATGTTCCAGCAAATGTCATCTGTCCCATGGGAGTTAAAAACCACTGCCAAGTGACACTCACTGAATAAGCTATGGAACATGAGCTTACTATTTTATGTAATTGCTTCCTACCAAAATGGAGAAATCAAGAATTCCCGAATAATGTGGAAATTTTTTCAGTCCTCAGATAACCAAGTACTTTATACTGCTAACTGGAAACATTCTGTTTTGGGCCTTAATTTTGCCAAGGGTCAAACACCCTTTTTGTAGCTGTCGTAAAAATGGACGAGGTTGCTACACAATCTTATCAGAGGCCTTCAGGAACAGAACACAGACCAGAAACATTTTGAAATGGAAAAGACCTAAGGGGAAAACGAATTAAAAACATTAAAATACAGTTGTTGGTTGTTTTGGTTTTTTTTTCTTGCAGCCATGCTGCAGTTTCATGCCTTAGAGCTTCTCTGGGTTTGTCACAGACTTTGTACTACTGAAACTTCTTACAGCAACATGAGAGAGTTTCAAATAATCTACATTTTATGGTCTTGTTTGCATAAAGGAATTAAACTTGGGGGTTTTCTGGTACTGGACAAACAAGGTAGACACCCATTACTTAAAACATCTTTCTTATATCCTAATTTTTGACACCTTGGAGAGCAACTACTCTTTGAGTGCTCCAGGATTGTTCTAATTGCAATTCTTAGAGTGAAGTGCAGTGGCAGAAGCCTCGGGCTTCACCATGTACAGCTATGGGTTCTTTGACCCTCTCCCTTAAGATCTGAACACAGATAATGCCACACAAACCCTTGATGAAGGAAAGGACTGAGAGTTGTAGCAGCATGGCTGTTTTGAAGCTCTGATTCCAAAAACTAGGCGAAGTAACAAAATGAGCAGAGTGTCCAACTGAATCAGTCTTCACAGCTTGTTCCTACATTCAGTAGTTTGGAGAACAGATTTCTTGCAGTTTGTACCACTGTTCACACGATGACTGCCCTCTGCACACCAGACTCCCGAGATCAGTCACACACAGCCCTCAGAGATGCGTGTCCGGTGCTATCTGCAGCCTCCCCATATGGCTCCTTAATGGAAATGCAAAGACCTGCGACGCAGCAGGACTCAGGAAGTCGTTTGCTGCTGGATGGAGTGTTGTCACTGAGTGATGCAGTTGTCCCCCATGTCCTGAGCGTAACGGTCCGACATGATAGTCCGTAACTCATCAATATCCTTCCGCAGCTGACAGACGTCCAAGAGCTTCTTCGAAAGGCTCTCTGTGCTGTGGCAATTTTCACTCTCTTCAGATGAACAGCTCAGTGCTACGAGAAACAACACCCAAGGTTAAAGCCCCAGCAGCTGTGTCCTGTGAATACTGCAACTAGTCACCTCTTGGTCATCAAAGAGTCAGGTCATTTTAATTACGTTACACTTCAGTGTGATTAAAAGCCTACAAAACGTGGTACCATGTGAACTTAATTCAGAGCCCATCAGTATTTCTCTGAAAGACATGCTTTTCTGTTTGCACCAAGATCTAGACTTGCTTTAGTCTGATGAATCAGAACAGCAGTGGAAAAAAATGGATACAGCAACCATTTTCCAGAAACTTTGAGGGTTTCTGTAGTCACTCAGAAAAGAAGGCTAGCAGGTGTGTAGTAGCTCTTGCACAAAGACCATACTTCACCTTTCTACCTTGTGATGGTTCAGTTCAGCAACCTGTCTAACTGATGAATTCTAATTAACATTCAGAAAACATTAGAATATGATACATTCAGGTCAACAAAACCAGCTTTGTTAGGAGGAAAGACCTAACACAAATTTTGTCTGACTGGTTTTAGGGCATGCTTCTCATTTCCTGGTTAAATTTAACAGCTTAGTAAATCCTGAAGACTAGATGAACAGCACTAGAGATGAAGTTAACCAGCAGAAGGCTTATTTAAAACACCTGGACACCCCCACTCCCAAACCAGACATATACATACTCAAACAGTAGATGGATATTCCTATCCCTTGACCCCAAGGGCTTTAAAACAAAAGCACAAGATGTGTTTAGCATCTGTTAACCCTCATAGTGGCTGCAATGTGTCTCAGGAGGGACAGACACCTGGCTGCACTCCTTTTCTTTTCTAAGAGCAGTGAACATACCCATGATTGGGTGCACATGAAGAGCCAGCTACCTGCTCTCCTGACTTGGCAAGGACCTGTGTAGTCATATGCATTTAGTGGCCCAGAGGCACTGAGAGCCCAGCTTTTCCCGAGAGCTCCGTGAGTTCTTGCACCACTGCTCCATCTGCATAGCAAGGGGACACAAGCTTGTCCAGCTGGGAAGTTCAAGCAGCACATCAGCTAAACTGTTATTTCTTCGTGTCAAAACATTTATTAAACACTGTAAAGTCAACACCACTTACATCTGATTCCCAGCAGTAAGGAAAGGTTAGGCTCCTTGCCCTGAGCTCTCTGGGTAAGAATACTGCACAGTGCTTTCAAGTCAAACAAGCAATGGGACATTTCCTTGAACAGCTGGTCTGCTACAGGCATCTTCTCAGACACTGGCTGCCTGGACTGCTCCACCAGCCGCATCTGCTCCTTCAGGCAGGCATTCTCTTCCATCAGTCTTTGGTTCTTTGTCAAAAGCAAATGGGAAAAGGGGAGAAGTTAGTCTGCAGCATTCACTGTAGCAGAAAGTTTCAAACCACCAATAGTACAATTAAAAATAATTAATTTCCAAACATATAATCAGTATTTCTGTACCCCTCCAAAGAGCAGCATATAGACAGCTTTTACGTGGCTATTTCATGTTACCATTACTTACCTATCTTCACCCCTTAAGTTCTCACATCTTGAGGTAGGGGTGGTATTCATTATATATCTGCATGGGAGCCAGGACAGTTTAGTATGTCATTAAGCTCATAAAGCCCTACCAAGGAACTTTAAAATCATTCTATAAGGTTCTTCCTGGCTCTGGTGTGGCTGGGGGTTGGGTTACTGGTGCTATTTTACTTACTTCAGAGAGAGTTTTATTCAACTGCTCTATATGTCTTTCTTTTTCCTCAAGCTCATTTGTCATCTTCTGAATTATCAGCTTTTCTTGCGAAAGCTTCTCTTGCATAGACTGAAATGAATGAAAACACAAATTAATCATCTTAAACAACAAATAAAAAAACTACTACAATATGGAATCAGCTGCTCTCAATTCCCCAGTTTTCAACCACAGAGTTCAAACTGAGAAATCACGAGATACTGCCAAAATGGAATTTTCAGGGTGAATTCAGCACAACCACAAGTGCCTTTAACTCTTGAAAGTACTAATTTTTTTTCTACTGCTTGGCTTTTAAATCTGCAGATGTGTCTTTCCAGGTCATCTGGCAAAATTCAGAAAGAGGAATATTCAAGCCATCTTATCTGAATACTAACAATGAATAGAGACTATATAAACTCCTGATGCTTTCAAACAGAGAGATCTCTTCAGCTGTGACTTGCCACCTGTAAGATTTATCAGTGCTGACAAGAAGGCAGGGAGTAATGAGAGGTAAGGCAAGGCCAACACTAAGTGAAGTTTTTAAAGGCCTGGCTGGTCACAGGAGGTGTTGCATTGACAAAATTTCCCTGCATATTCAGCTCGACACCACATAAGCAGTGGGGAATCAGCACTCTGTCATACTCTTTGCAAAACTGGAAAACAATGGTGCTAACATTTACAGACTTAATATGGCCTAAAAAACCCTCAACACTTTATTTTCATGTCAGCAGAAAGAATGAGCAGACAGAACCCAGAAATGACTACTTGTTTTTAAAACCATTTTCAAGCACTTGATCTACTGCTCTTTCCACCCACAGCATGTCTCTCAAAAGGAAGTGCTGAAGTAACGTGTATCCTAAAGATAAGCTCTTTGAGAAAGCACAGCTACACACGCCAGTGGGAGGAAGGAGGCAAAGGAAACACCCTGGGCCAGGAGAGGGCAGGAAATAACTGCTTCACGCATTTCCTTTACGTGCTTGCAGATGAGAAGAACTTGCAGTGATGTTGAATCATTGCTTTTAGTTTGTTAGAAACATTATCTGCTGAGAAAAATAGCCATTACTAGGTTAGACTGAAGGTCGCTCTAGCTCCACCTGCGGCATACAGACGTCATATTTAAGAAGCATGAAGTGAACAGGGCAATGCAGTTGCCCAAAACACCCTCCCACTTTCCAAATATCTTCCACTTTTAACAGTCTTTGATGAAGACCAAATTCAGGGAGACCCAGAGCCCCAGCTATGAGAGATGCATTAGTACTACCACTTACACATTTCACGTAGCAACAGACAAAAAAGGTTTGACTGTGCAGCCTTCTGGAGGGTGGGGAGGGGGTAGGGAAGACAGGGTGAGAACTATTAACCTTCCCCAGAGTATTTACAGAACTACACCTGCCACTAAATTTACATGGCTCTGCAAACTAAGCAAAAAACAACGTTTAGAATATTCCAAGCAATGTGCACACGTTCAGCTCAAGAATTGCTCCATGTAATGAGAACTACTAGAAGTAGAAATCAGTGTTTATTTTTAAAAGATACACCTACGATCTATCATTCTCTGTTACCCTCATCTTAAAGCTCAGAAAAAGCACATGTGCTTAACAGCTTGGCTGAACCTATAGTGCTAGGATTTCCACATTCCTCATGGTGCTATGAATTCTCTGTACTTCACCCTTAATTTTTCCATATGCTTTCCAAAGTTACAACTTGGTGGCAATATTCCCAGCCTGGCACAGTTGGGGTTTATTGTGACTAACAAGATTGACAGTTGTACTTTGGGTAACATAGGCATTGTACAATCTGACTTACTTCTACTCTCTTTTTTTTGTAGTAGTTTTGTGATATCTAAATTGGTCTGTTAGTTTTGTGATATCTAAATTAATCATGTAAATACGAATTTCTTTTTTTAAACACCACTGTTTTTTAAAACACCACTTTTTTCTTTTTTAAAACACCATCTACAATTCTTCTCTTTCTAAAGATGCACTATATATGCAGCACAGCATCTTGTCAAGACCAACCAGAATTTTAATCCCTCTCACTAAGAACAACAAATCAATGAAGCAAAACCATACAAGGAAGATCAAAATAATTTCACCGTGATTATGAGCAAATAGAAACTAATACTGCTTTATACAACTGCTGTCTGAAACAGAATTTGTTTTCAGCTTGCACATTAAAAACAGTGAACTGAAATACATTCTCAAGCTTAAGTCTACAATGTGGCAGAAGACAGGGAATAAAATGAGATCATTTTAGCTGAAGATAAATTACATCTCTGTCCTGATAAGGGATTTCAATTTCTAATGAACTAATTTTCAATGCTTCCCAGGTCACAAGTATGGAAGGCCAGGGAGATCAAGGATACAAAGAAGCTGCTATAGTCTATAAGTAAATTGAGGGCTGACACCGCTTCCAAATCTTATTTCCTGTCCTTATATAAAATACCTCAAGAGGAAAAGTACGAGAAAGTCCTGGAGAATAGAATGGTACCCTGTCCAAAGACAGTAACAACTATTCAGCATTTTCCAGTCCAGCTCCCTAAAATCATGTCAGGCTAAGCACACAAAACACTGAAGATCACTAGTCTCAAGATAAAGGTGTTGGTGAGAAAAAGACCAGAAAGTTTAGAAAACAGGGAAAAGATTTAGGTTGATGATAATGCATTTAGCAAGTTGTGTGTATCCCTGATAAGCACAACATATATATGGAGTACATATGTAAATAATCTTAACTACAAAAAGGGACAGAGAACCTCAGAAAGGTTATGAAGTTCAAGCTGAATTTCTTTATAACACCTGAAACAACATTTGCCTGTGTCACAATTTTTGCATATACCGGTCTGCTCTATGCAAACATCTCAGTTTGATAAAATTAGTTTTCTTTAACCCTGAGAAGCTTAAATGAGTCTATTTCCTTTTCAGTTAACATACATACATCATGTTGCAACTTAAATTCTCCTACTGCTTCTCTACAGATACATTTCATAAAGTGAAATCTAATCAACCAAATACATGATTATTGACAGGAATCAGGCCTTCTATTTTACCACGGCAGAGAAAGGAAGCAATTTAACGGTGTAAGACAACTTTTAATACACAAATGACATTCTAGAAGGGGAATGTGGAAACTAGAGTTTGGCTTCAGTATTTGCTGAAAACAGATGTTTTGGCTTTTTTAAATGCTCAGCTTTTTTCTATGGCAAGTAATACTTTCTCCCTAAAAGCTATATAATGTTTCTTTTTCTCCACAACAAACAGTGGGCACTGAGTAATTTTCAACACTCTTAGTCAGCTCTACAAAGCTGCAGCTGACACCTTACTGACAACCTCTGCTGTCTAGAAAAATCTCTGGCTCCAAGCTAGGTGCCCAAGATCCACCAAGACAGTTGAGGTATCTAAATGTCAGAAACCAGTTGAACAGGGTTCAACTTGCCTAAATGATGTCAAATGTGAAGTGGGATGGTTTAGAAAGGCACCTGTCTCTTCTAACAAACGGAACAATGAAGCTCCTAAGCAACACCGCTTTTGTACTTTGGATGATACACTAGACCAGCAGAATAATGATGCAACATAGCAACAGTTTTTCACTTTTTGATGAGTACCAGCTAAGTGCTAAACCACAGAAACATAACGACTACACTATGAGCCTGCAAGAGAACATGGGTCGACTACAGTCCATAAGATTAAGTTTTTGGCATTTCTTACTTTGACTCTTATTCAGAGAGATAAAAGAATAAAACTCAACTTTAGCAATGTTATTCTTATGAATTAAAATGCACACAGTTGTGTGCATTGTCTTTTCCTTACCTGCATGTCCAAAATCAGTCCAGTTATCTGATTTTGTTGATTGTCTATGACCTAGAATATAAAATTGAGCAATTCAGAACGCTCGAATCTCTTCAGATCCTTGTCTAAAAATCAGCCTACAGGTGCGTAGACATAGATTTTAAATAGCATCTTTAAAAACACAAATGACAAGACAGTTCTACTCTGACAGAACACAACATTAATGCAAAATAAATGTACTGGACAGAGACAGACAAGTATTGAAAAGTCATCTTAATTAGCAACAAAGATGTAATTCTTCAGTGAGATATTTATTTCTAAAGTGAAAAAAAAAGCGCAGGACTTAAGATTAAAGATGTCACCAGCAGATTATCTGCAGACTAACCTTACTGGCTTTCTCATTCTTCTCTTTGAGACATTCATTCTCACTCTGAAGCTGTTTTGTGTCCAACATAGGAAGCCGGATACCATCTTCCAGGCATTTTTCTACTTTCTGTTGTAAACTGCCATTCAACATGAAAGAAAGATTAGGTGAGCTAATAGAAACCAGAGGATTGTATGTTCTAGGAAAAAATTAGAAACTTGCACAATCTTCCAACCACAACTGTAAAACTATACCTAGCAGAATTGAGTATTATCAATGAGCATGTAATTCATGCACCAACAGTGCACAAATGATGCAAAAAATTCTAAACTACTCAAGTTACCATGGCACTGACAAGGACAGATTCATGCAGATGAATGCAGGTTTTATATGCCATACTCTGTGCTGGGTCCCCCAAAAGGCACAGCTCCAGCAGTACCGTGTAGGAAGAGAGAGCAGGGAGGAGCAAAGAAAAGCTTTGTGGTGCTCACAGTTGCTCTGTGCTGCTTCAGGTTGTAAAGCCAGCTCCAGCATAGATCAGAGGCATCTGTGAACCTTCAAAGCTTTGGGAGCTTTTAAATCAGATTGTCTCACTGGGACACAAACAACATGAAGTGGAGTCCAGAATCAGAGGCTGTGCCCAGTGCTGGTGGCCCAACCCGTCATGGCCTCTGTGACTTGTAAGGGGGAACACAAGGACATTCCTGCCAGGAATGCTCCCACAGGAGTGCATGGCCTTCAGACCCTCCATTGCTCAACTCATGCCCATACGTGTAGCTACAGCCTCTGTCCGCTCACCTTCTCTCAGAAAAGAAATACATTTTATTAGTGCTAATCTTGCTGTCTGATTTAGAAACCAGAGGTCACCCCAACTATCTGTAGGCTTTCAGAAAAGACAGAATGATCCCCCTCTAGAGTATGAGAGCACGAATGCCTTCCATTGGTAAGATGGAAACAATGTGTCAACAATTTGGCTGGCAAGGTGTCCCAGCCAGCTCGCCTGTCATCATGGAAACCTTTCAGACACCTGTGGCATGCAGCTTTACCCAGTGGAGGGACAACCAACTGCAGGACCATCCACAGATACTTAAAAGTGATTCTCCCCTGCTTCCCTCTTCCCTTAAAAAAAAAAAAAAATTGTTTAAGTAGCTCCCCTGATCTAAAATGGAGCATAGTAACAAAGCCTTCATGTCTCACCTGGATATTCTTGGGTATCTGTCCCATTTGTTTTTTCATACTTAGGCAAATTCAATGACAACATACTAACAGCTAAATCTCCTTATAAATACCTGCACCCTCGATGAAAAGATAAGAAACAGATGGAATTTCTTGAAATCTTTGACCCATCCCTGATATACCCATCAGCCACTATCCAGGGAGTTGTTCCACAGCTCATGACAGGATCAGTTATCAAACAGCCCTACTGACAGCTTTTATACAATGCCCTTTTGCTACACAAGTTTATTCCATCTTCTATCTACCAGCAGGCTATGATGCCATTGCTGGAGTGTCCCACATCTTGAAAGACAGATAGCAAAGAATGTCCTACGGTAACTCTTCTTCGTGGTATTAATTACAACTTGCCACAAAGCAAGTTGTAAAACCCTTGCCATGAAAAATCATTAGCATTGTAATAGATTAAGATTGTAAATGGCATTAAGTCTTGACATCAGGTTGGGGAGCACACCCATTCCAGGGCACAGCCTGAGCAGCTGTTCATACCTCTGCACTGTTGTGACCAGCTCTTTTTCTTTTTTCTTCTGAGATGCCAGCTGTAATTCTCTCTCTCTGCACTGCAACCGGGCCTCTCCAAGCTTCTTTTCCAACTCAGCCATGGTTTCTTCAAGTTGCTTGTTCTTCTCTTCTAGAATTTGGAGCTAACACAAGGTTACATTAGTCAGACACAGTGTCACACCAGCAGAAGGCCTTCTGGCAGACCACAGCCTTGCAGTGACCTGCTGCATAATTTCACACCCGAGTTGCTTATCTGACTGTGAGAAATCCTAATACCTACAGTTCTCTAAAAGATTGAAATACGTCTCTTCCTAAACTTAAGGGTGAAAAAATAAGAGATTTTGAAACAGTAAAAGACTCGAGAATAGATATGAAGGAGCTTACTTATATTTTCAAAATGTAAAACAAACCTCCTTTACCTTACCTGTTTAGTCTGCCCTTCTATATCATCCAGTGTTGGAAGGTCAGCCAGGTATTTTTCTAAGGTTTCAATTCGTCTTTGTTTTTCTTTGTTTTGCTCAGACTCTTTCTGGCATTTCTTTTTCAGGCTATTAATATATCGGTCTCTAGTTTTAAGCTAGAAGAAAGAAAGAGTACATATTTTAGGATAATAGTAGAAAATAAAATTGTTTTGGAAGCAGAGGCTGTAAACCCTCCAAGAATTGTACTCTCAGCTGCATTGAAAGGGTTGGCTAAGAGCAGAAAACAAAACCAAAAATTATTAATCCCAACAGCTTCAAGTTACAGGCCCACACGTGACCTCAAACTACAGCTGCTTCACCTTTGCCCAGAACAATCCATGTGCCTTATGAACTGAAAACACAAACAGTTCAACACTCAAAATACTGTTAATTCTTTCACCCACTGAGATGTTCATATGCCTTAGACACATTTCTAGAGTGTGTTTTGTTGGCAAGGTTATATAATGATGGGGAGTTTCATGCTTTGCAGAGTGAAAACAAGCAGATTATATTTTAGTTCCTCTGGACTAGGAAAACAATTTAAAACACGAGGACCAAGAACTTAACCTACCAAAAATGGAAGCCAAAACCCTGACTTTGATGCAGTCTGACAATCACATCAGAGGACATCAGATCAGAATAGTTGCTTTCTTAAACACCTTTTCTACAGGCACCTTAATTTTCCATAAGCCTGGAAAACACTTTTTGTCAACTTATACCTTTGTTCATATTCATAATATTCCTGATTCTTCTTTTGTTTTATTACCTAGATCAAAAAAGTAGAAAGAAAGGCAGAAAAAAAGAGTATTTTCTACTGTCCCTCCCTGCCCTCTCTCTCCATCTGAGCTTTTTGTTCAGTGAACAGAATGGATGGGTGTTAAGGAGCAAATCAGGACTGTGCAGTGAATTGGGGACCAACCTACAGACCACACTGCCAACACAAGCTCTGTCGCACAGGTCCTCACCACTGCCCCTGCCTGCCAGTTCCTACACAGTGAGGAACACAGGCCGGAAAAGCTCAGACAGGAGGAAGCAGCAGTAGCCAATTTCTGCCCTTCCTGCCTCAGTGAAAAGCATACTGAGGGTTCACAGGAAATGGTAAGGCAGAATTTTGAGATGAATTATGCATTCTTTTTTGTCTTCCCACCTGACACTTCACTGTATTATATTGCTGGTATTCCTTGAACCTGATTTAATATAATTTAAGCCCAGTAGTTAAAGAAGATGAAGTACGGCAACAATATATCCCTAAAACATTCATTAGGAACCCCTTGGTCAATGGCACATTCCTGCTTGCAATAAAGGAAGGCTGTGAGTACATTCAAAACTACCCCTGGGAATTGCTTCAGCCTGCAAAGAAACCCTTTGTTGGAACAGTTCCAAGAACATAGCTATCTCTCTCAGACTAAAGTCCACTCTGCACATCCTAAGAAAGCTACAAGAGAATCCTTCCTGCTAAATAGCACATAGAGGCTGGTAAGTCCATCTCAAAGCTTGAGCACCACATTTACAAACCATGCTAAATGTAAGGGTTTAATTTTCACAATCTATGTTTTTAAAGGATGTTTTATTTATTGTAATAAAAACTTCAAGTGACCAGAATGAGTGGCTTTTTTATTTCCGAAAGCTTAACTGATAGCTGGTTAAAACTGTTACCATGTTTACCATTTTACCTAGAATCACTTTTTACGATATATTCTCTGCAAGTCTAGATTTATCCATTAACAACACCTGAAACCATTAATCTTCCTTTTCTATCACAGATAGTTTAGCTACCTTTTGAAAATAACTCAGACACCCATATACCAAGTTGCTTTCTAGCAAACATAACATATGCTGCTGGAACAGTGACAAAAAGAAATGTGGAACAGGAAAGACACTTACTTTCTCCTCCATCTTCTTCTTCTCCTCACTATATTTGTTTGAAAGTTGTTTCACAATTTCACTGAGTTGTAATTCCTTGTTCTCAGCTGCTGCAATCTTTCTCTCAAGCTCCTCGAGGTGGGATGCTGATCTTTCTGAAATGTGAGGTTGCAGTGGTGTGCTCTCATACTGTGGTTGCTTATGAAAAGAAATAAAATAATCACACAAATGAACACACACTGTACACTTGAACTGCAGAGCAGAACGCATTCCTGCATTTTTTTTGCTGTCAGGAAGGGTGGGGTTTGATTTTTCAAACATTAAAATACATGGCAACAGCATGTATTTCAGGAATCTGGAGCAAAAATACAAAGGAGCTGGACACCTTTACACTCAAAACAAATGTATAAGAACATTGTGTGGCCACTTTCCCCCTCAGATTTCTCCCAAAATAAATCCCTATAAATGCAGATAAAAAGCATTTTCAAAACAAATCACTGCCACTGCATTATCATACCATCTCCTGGGAAAAAAAACACTAGAATATGGCTATGAATATATTGAAGTAAGAGACGCTTCAATCTCAAGACCCTCCTAAAGCAGAACATCAGTGCTAGTCAAACCTCAGAGCTATCACTCCTGCGGTGAGAATGGTGCAGGAACAAACCTGAGACCAGAGCTACAGCCAGAAGGCAGGTCTCCTATCTTTTGTTCTGTATACCAAAACTTCCATCTCCACTGCCCAGAGACAGACAAGGACAAAATGGAAGTCGGCTGCATGTGGGATGAAAAAGGAGATGCATCCCATTAGGCTTTCAATTTCAATATTCTTTTAATAACATAAATTGGTTACCTTTAAAAATACTGTCTGTATAATTTCTTTAACTAGTGACATTCCTTCAGCAAAGTATTAAGAGATTAAAACCATCATTAAACTACATTTGCTTTTATAAATTCGTCTTATGGAAGGCACACAAATGAAGCAGAAAGCCAAATACATTATAAACTTTCAAGCTTCTTTAAATTATGGGAGAGGAATGCACCTGCTATTTTATTTGAAGCATAACATACTAAGATATGTGCACTAGAATTTCAGTTTCTGCGATACTGTTTCTTTCGTTTGTCTGTTTGTCTGGGTTTTTTGTTTGCATCTTCTCCCTTGCCCCTTCCAAAAATAAAAATTCTTAATCTAGATAGATTTCACGTATTTTGTGAAAGAAGAACTGGAAGCAACAAAAGCCACATTCCTAAATGTCTCAAAAAGTCTCTGTATACCTAAGTTCACAGTGAGAGCTGTGACTTGAATTTCTCTGCTGTCACACAAACCACATTCTCGCCTGATGTACAGCTGTGTTATTCCAAGTACACAAATAATGTCATGCTGAAGTACCCTAGCTGAGATCCTAGTGCAGTGTTTGTGACAGAAAAAGATAACATAATAAAAGAGGGACAGAAAAGCTATTTCTCTCTGCATATCTGCCTTTCACACTCCCTTGCTGCATTGCCTTTTAGCTATGCCAAGGCCTGGAGATGGAATTTGTGTGATGCAAGCAGCCACAGTCCTCACACTAATCTGCATTTCGTGGTGAACCTTTTTTACCTCATCCTTACGCTCCTTGATACCTGTGCTAGTTATATGAAAATTAGGACAATTACACTGAAAATACCACCAGACACTGCCTTTGTGTTCCCTAGGAGTACCAGTCCATATCCTTTTCAGGTGTCTTGTCAAAAGGTATTCTACCAGTCTGTTTGCCTTCTCACAGCTCCTCCCATCTATTCTATCCAAAAAATCTAACCATCCTTTGGGCAGTTCCTCCTTCGCTTCAGAAAACTTCTCCTTAGTTATTTTCAGATGCTCTCCTATCAAACTACCTTACACACATGCTTCTAAACCCTTACTCTTACAATGTCACAATCCCTCACTGCTATTGCATTTCTTCAGACTTCAAATTGAGCATGTACAAAATTTTAATGTAACTCAGACTTCTGCAAATACAACTACAACACTTAGAGGGTATTCTCTATACAATTCACAGCTACGCAATTACACAGCCATCAATAATCACAAAAGCTCTACACTTTGGCCTGCAGAAAATTGTGAACATGCTTTTAGGTGCCAGTTACTGGGCAGTGGAAAGATTCACTGAAAGAAAAGTATTCATCCTACCTGTAAGTTAGTCATGTACGATTCTTCGCAGTTCACAAGATGGCTCAGTCTTGCATGTTGAGCTCGTATTTCATTCTCCCTTATCTTCTGATGTAAATTGTTAATTTGCTGATTTTGCCTGTAATACCCAAATTTAATTTGAGGAAAAAAAAAAGGAATGGAACAGAGATTAGAAAAACCTAGATCTTAAGACTTATACTGAAGAATACATTAACAATGGTATTCAACTGCATCTACACTAGCTGTGGGCTTTTTCCCACTGCAGTCAGACTGCAGCTGTAGAAATATGATTTGAAATCTCTATCAATTTTGTGTGGGTTGAGAGAGGCTTCTGTTGCCATTTGCTGCTAGGGTTGGAAGTATAAGCAGGGAAAAGCATACAGAAAGCAGAATAAAACCAAACAAAAATGCCATCCTCATTTAAATTGGACGTTCCCTGCTTGGCCACTCTCTTTACCAGAGCTGACTTTTGACAAAAGTTGAAGAGATTTACAAATCACGGGGAATAGAAAGAACTTAAGAAGAAAATGCCATTATATAAGACAGTCAGCACAGCGTTCCTGCAAGGTCTTGCTTTTTGCTTTGCTTAAGACTTTCTCAGTCAACTGCTTTATGTAAGATGTACCTTCCCCTAGGGTAAAATACTGCTCTGTGTGCTAAACAAGTGCCATGCACCAGCTGCTTGGCCAGTGTACAGCAGAAAAAGTACCAGCATTGTATCATTATTTAATTATAACACAAATTTTATCACTGTTTAAATCATTAAATCTGCATTTGAAATAGGCATGACTGCAGGGCAAGCTCCTGCCAGCTCTCTGCCCCAGCCCAAGTCACAGCTCCTCAAGGTGTTCAGTGACTCTCCGTGGAGCAACAGGCACCTCAAAACCTGACCCCAGAATGGAGCTGTCAGCACACACAAGAAACACACAGAGGCCTTCTCATTAAACTTAAAACCAACTTCATGCACTCTGTTAATTTTCACTTTTCTTTCTTCTTCATCCTAGGATATATTTGCATGCAAGTATGAAAATTTTTACTCAAGAGTTCGACTTCTAAGCATGGAGTATGACTGGCTTTTCTGGAAAGAATGATGCTGAACCCAGATGACTAAACCCAATCTTAAGAGGAGAAAAATAGCAAATACATGTTGACTTCAAAGGAAAGGACCTGCCTGTGCAAAAAAAAAAAAAGACGCTGCAAAAGCAAATCCTGCAAAGCATACAAAAAACCATAAAAATCTGTTGCTTTTTTTAAAATTTGGAAGGGTTGTGTTTAGGAAGAGCATCTTGGAAACATTAGCATGTGTATACAAAATACGCATTCTACAATCTATAAACTAACAATAATTACATGTAAGTTGAAAAGATGCCAACTTCAAATTTTAATAGGATGCCAAAACACAGTTAAAGGGACCATTTCAGCTACTCACATTCTTCTAGCTAGTCATCAGCCAACTGTACCCCTATTATTTGGTTTACAAGAGGAGTTTCATATTTAAAAAATATTGAATGTAGTAGAAGTTATGCACTTCTCAGCTAGAAAAGAGAAGACATGATGATAACATGTGTTTTTTCTGTTTCCCTATTTTGGTATCTATAAAGGACAGCAATGAATGGAAAACCAGTATATATAAGCTGCCTTGGTACCTTAGAAAAAAATCATTCAACGTGGATGAGTGAGAGCAAATGAATGTATTTATGTGACTGCACAGCAAGTCTTAAAATATTTTGTATCAGCACAAGTGATTTTGAGGCTTCCCCTGTTCCCTCTACTATCTAGCTGGAACAAGCTTGTACAAATACAGAAGGAGTATGCGACACTGGAAGACTGTGTACAATTCTGTTTGTCATCTGTAAGATGGCACTACAATTTATTTTGGAAGATTATGTAAAAGAATATTCTCTTAACTTCTAACAGACCTTAAAAAAGACCAAGAGTTTGTATTATCATATGTGAAAATATAAAACCTTCATGACTTCTGTGCATGCGTGGTCGCAGAGACCAAAATTATTTAGCATGAGTTATCCAAACCTATGAACTGAATCAAATTTTCATTTTTTTATCACCTTATTACTTCCTAGACAGATCTATTAAAATTTCTTTGTCCCATGTGTTTTAAAATTATTTATCCACTTGTCACATACCCCTTGAAAGCACTATATGATTTTCTGTTTATGGCTGATTGTAACTTGGCAGTGCCTTCCTTCCCAGGCAGGATTTCAAGAGCCTGAACACTACAGCCTGGAGTATACGTTTTAAAATATTTTTTAACTACCAGTGTAGTTTGAACTACATTACCATATTTCCTTTCATAATCCTTTCCCTACCCTACCAAATCCCTGTTGGAAAAAAGCTGAGACAAGTTAATCTGAGACAAGACAGAACACAGAGTTTAACTAGCTTGCTTCTTTTCACTCTGCAAAGCACGAAACTCTCCACCATTATATAACCTTGCCAACAAAGGCTCTAGAAATGTTTTAAGGCTGTGTAGACCCCACTACTTCTTTACATACCTGCCTTCTCTGAAAACAACATTAACCTCATGGCACCCAGAAACAAACATTTTGCTGCATAACCAGAGACACTGAGCTTTATTTAAAGGGAATATAGAAAGTTCACTTGCTCTCAAAAATACAGGTTGCCTATTACAGTGGGAACACTGTCCCCAGAAGCCTCCCTATTACCAATCTATCAGCCCAGCACTTCAAAAAACAAAACTAAATACAATCAGCCTTTAGCATTTAGGTGCCTCCAAGTTTCTGTCGAGCTCCTCAACCTTCAGTATCTCCAGAAGCCAGTGGAGTGCAAGTGGGCACAGGCTGTGCCCTCAGCTCAGGACATGGGGGAATCTGACAGGATCCCAGCCTTGAGACTTCAGTGTGCAGAAACCAGACCCTACCTCACACAACCGGGTTCAATGAAAGTACTATACCTAGAAAATACTTTCCTTCACAATGTCCTTATTTTTTTCCCCATTAGCAAGTGTTACAATTTTATGCTGACAGCCAAGGAAGAGTTACTGGTGTATTATGTGTGTGTCATGGCACTTTTCACACGGTTTCATTCATCTCCTTTGTCCAAAAGGAAAAACCCCAGTTTCACTTTAAGTGTCTGTCTTGACCCATCCCTCCCCTTTACACTCAGACTGAAGTACAAGAGGAGGCAGTACTATGATCCAAAGTCATCAACCAGCCAAAAGGACTTAGAGCTGAGAAGTTTGTTTAAAAACAAAATTTTAGTAAAGTAAAAAACAAACAAACAAACAAAAAACAAACAAAAAACCTCACAAAAGGCAAGAATAAAAAACATCCTTTTGGAAGGGACATTTTAGTTTTCCTTATTTAAAATGATCAGAAGGAAATGGCGTTAAAAGATGGCATTAAAAGATTAAAACTGTAAATATTCTCTCCAATCAATTAATATAAACATGAGACTAATAACACGGTTTCCACAAACACTTCTGACACAAATCTTTCCTGCTGTCCCTCAAGGTGTAATATTGTCTCCATAAACTGGGGGTGGCAGTGCAGAAACAAACAGACAAAAAGAGAATCTAAACTCCTCTTGAGGTAGCAAAAGACTGCCTGGTACACAGAAGACTGTTGCAATTACCCAGAAGAGTTCTGCACTGAAGACATCTTGTCTTTTTCTTCAGGTATAATGATTTAAAGGTGGGGGGTTTTTTCCTTCAGAAGCTACCTGCTTCCTATATTTTCATCATCTTTTTTTTGTTTTGGTTTGGTTTGGTTTTTTTTAAATTTCACTGATACCCTGGACTATGCCTTTTCACCCCATTTTTTAAACCTCCAGCCATTTATAAATAACCTGAGATCAAATCCTCCCTATGCTGCTCCCAGGTACATTCTTTCTGAGGGTGCTCAGCAGAAGTGACAGGTTATCAAACATACAAGACTCAAGTGGTGGCTGTGTGTTGCTCTGTGGTCTCCTAAACCAGTTATTTTGTCCCACTTCCTACATGCTAGCTATTTACATTCTAGCTAGATTATTTACAGAAAACCCTATTATTTTCACAAAGTAATGACTTTGGCTTACTTCCAGGTCTTGTAAACACATATTTTGCTCACTTTTCTTCTATTACTTCGAACAGTCTTCATTTTTGTAAACAAAATTTCAAGGCTTCAGCCACGTTTCACTACTACAGATTGATGATACTTTGTTAAGAAGGAAAAGTTAAAAGTCATGGCAGACTGTACCATTCTCTTGCCTTTCCCAGAATTACCAACTACCATTCCTACATGAAATCCTAACACTAGAGACTACGCTACCAAAGATGCTGATTCTGTGTAACTATTTCCTTGGCATTTAAGGAGAGTAGTATTCCTTATTTGTCTTTCTGCCTGCCACAAATACTTCCATTTGTAACCCCCCCATCCTGTGACTCTACTTACAAAGCTGTCTAGAATTCAGAGGAAAACTTATGATGCTACTTGACCCTAATGGAATCCACTGAAATGAGCAAAAATAAAGTTAGAGCCATAAGAATGAAGTATCAATGGGAGGACGGGGAGGTCTCTATTTTGATTCAATTGCAGTTCTGTACTTCGGCTTAAACAATTCCCTTTGAAAATCAAGTCAGCACAGAGAACACACACACACATACACACACAGTGTGCACAAGCCTGTACTGTCTTCAGAGACCAGCATTAATAAACTGCTTAATATACAAACTGCTCCTCCTTAAGTGTCAAAAATATTTGTATGACATAACTGACATTCCCATAATTTTCTCACATTCACACAGGACAAGTGTGGAGGCATACTTATACATACACTCATATACGCATTTGTCTGGAAATAAACCATATTTCTTGAATCTGGGACCAGCTCACACGTTCTCCATAAGCTCATCTTACCCCTTACTCTAACATGAAAGAGCCTTTAGAAACACACATCTGTCAGAGAAGCACCTCCTCCCCTCAACTTCTAAGTTATTCTTCTTAACTGTAATTATTAAATTAGCGTAAATCTAAGTCCCACACCCAAAGTCAAGGCATAGATCCAGTATCTGGAAACAATTCAGGGACTTTAGAACAGAGCTTTCTCCACCACAGAAGGGACACTAATAACTTCTTAAAAAAACCAAATGACAAGTGATGCTTACCTTCAAAAGTCACAAATTAACAAGAATTTGCTGCTCTAGGTGAAAATGTCTGAGCAGATTTCTTCAGAATCAGGATGCACAGTAAAATACAACATAGACCCCTCTGTATTACAGATATAATTTATTCCATACTGCAGCTGGAGGTATGCTGCTTTGTTTTGTTGCTTAAGAAGTCGGATACGAATTTTTATATCCCTTTGTTTTAGAGGCACAATCTCTTGAGACCACAAGTCCAGACGTGAGGAGTACTGATAGGGAAAGAGATCCTTAGTACATAGAGTCCTAAAAACAATGTGAATATGTTTTCCGGAATTTGGAAGATAATGCCAAAGAACTCCAACATCAGCAAAGCTTCTCATGAGAAAAGATCTCAAATTTCCTATGTAATAAAGTCTCCTTTTTTTGTGAAATTGTTACAAGTGAACCTTTCTTCCAGTCACAGCAGAACTTACCTTGAAAGGAGGATGGGAACAATACCTTTGGGAGTCAAGACATGATCTCTGATCTGGATGGATTGGTTTTTGCAGTATTTTTGAATGGCTTTTCTGAATTGCATGAAGTTTGGAATGCTTGCCTGACCCACAGGAGGTGAGCTAGTGCTGAACCAAGGCAGGCAAGAGCACAGACAGCACCTCTACTTTCTCAAAAGCTTTAGGCTACTTAATCAAGGGGGTGAGGAATGAGAGGGACACAGACACAAATGTCTCTTCAGAGAGAGGACTGCACTCTCCTTCCCATGGTGGGAGCTCTTCAACTTCTGCAGTCTCCTGACAGGACAAACACAGAGCAACTCCTGCACTTCCCCTGCTGTTCTCAGCTCTGCCAAATACTAGAACTTCCTAAAATACTTAAATCTACACAATATCAAATAGTTTAGCACCAGTTCTACAGAGAAGTATCTGGGACTGCAGCTGACCAAAACTCCACTATGTTGAACCACAGAAAGTAAACACTACACAACCACAGCCTGTGAGAGACAAGTGCTCAGCCCGAGGGAGGCCTCACTGGCCAGTTTGGACACTTCAGGGAAGATGTGCTCATCAGCTGGAGAGATCTCAAAGAATAACTAAAACTACTTGATGCCTAGAAAAAATTACCTAGGAGGAAAAACTAAGTCATATTAGGAAAAATTTTCTAATGTTTGAGCTAAATAATCACTAAACTGCCCAACCCAGAATGGATGTAGAACATCTGGTATTGCAGACACCAATAGTGTAAGCATCTAGTGACAGCCACTACAGCTTGTCTTTCCTAGGGCCTGGCAGTCAGGTTAAATAGGTCCTTTTTAGCCCTGCATCCTTTCATTATCACCAAGATTTAGGCTATTAGATGAAAACTAATTTCATCAATGTTACTAGCATTCGTATCTGAAAACGTGATCTTTTAAAACAGCTAAAATAATTACTCTGTAACAAAACCTTCCTGAAAGTTTACCAGCTCCAGATATACAGAAGTCTCATCCACAAATTACTTGGTGACTGGTGGTATTGGAAAAAGATAAAGACAACTTTTTCACGCTTTTATTGGAAGCAAAGTGTATTTTACATAGCAAAGCACACTGAGGAGGTTCCTCACAGCCCCACTTCCTGCACAGGACTCCCTATTACACACACATGCCCTCACCTCCTGAGCGGTGTAAAGCTTCAGATTCCTCAAAAATGGCATCAAACCATCACTCAAGTGGATAGGCTAATGCTTAACGAGCCAATCGAAATTAAAAGAATTACAGCTTTATACTAGCATTAAAATGAGCACTATCAGAGCACATACAGTTTGACGTCATCTACTGAAGTCAGGACAATTTGATATAAGGCAAAGAAAATCTAATTCTCTTGTTTCAGTGAAAACATCTAATCCTAATTCAGATATGGATTAAAAGGTTAATGATTTACTGTTTAAGAATGTAAATGTTGTTATGCTCTGAAGCATAACAGCTATTCACTAAAATTGTACTTCCAAATCTACCTTTCCTTAAAAAGCTGCTCAAATGCTTTTATGCTGTCTACAAGAGAACACTGCATGTCCAGTGTTATTCTCAGCAGCTTGTGTCATATGCCCAGTTATTTGGCATTTATTCACGTACCTACTACATGCAGCCCCTGCTATGCAAACTCTGCCAGGATCACACTAGAGACATCTATAGTGGCAGGTCAGTCTCAAGAGACATTCAGCATTGCACCAAACACTGTAATTTAAGTGGTTTAATGTACCAAACAGAGGAGCAATATGAAGAATTAAAATGTGACACGGTAATTTTCTAAACCAATACAAACACTGCTGGCTCCCTCTGGTGCTAAATAAAATGCAGTGTTACATACTAACCTGCCAGAGAAGTTAAGTAAGGCAATGATATAATCCAATTATTTTGTACAGTAGGTGACAGACATTATAGTAGTAAGTGTTACAGCAGCAGATTTCCTCTTACAGACTAAATCCTTAAGTCCTTGTTCATGGCCTGTACCAACAGTTCTTATGTGAAGAAAACATGACACACACTTTTAAGAAGTGCCACTGTGTTCTGGTATGCACAGAGCAGGCTCACTTCCTTGCACCACGTTTTCACTTCCTAAAAGTGCAGTCTCCCCCTCATTTTCTTAAGAGGAGACTTAAAAAACATTTCAGGTTTTTACTTATTAAATTAGCAGTGACTCCTAGAGTAGTTTTAAAAAGCAAACCAAAACCATTTTTAAACCCACTAATTTATGCTGTGCACTAACTTAAATAAATGCTGAACCAACTACACAAAATAAATCAGATTCATTTTTCTATTACTAAATCTGCTGTTCAACACAGCATACACACAATCAAGCTGCTTGCTCTATTCATAGGCTCAAGTGGCTGCTTGGGATTTTAAAAACTTAAAAATGCTTGAATTTCTCTTGACACACCAAAGTGTCCAAAAATTATGATTTACACTGTTAAGCACTATTCCTTGATTTTTTTTTCCAATAGTTATTGGAAACTTACTTGCAACTATTCCTATCTGTTAGCTTTCCAATGCAAAACAAGGAAATTTAATAATCTAATCTGGAAGGGCCAAATTTTTTGCCTTTTTACCTTTGTGTGGAAAGAAGTGAAGCAGGCAGCATGCTTTACTTTCCTTCATCTGCTCTTGCTCCCTTTTTTAACGAGATAAAGCTAGAACAGCTTAAAGATACTACCCTGCACAGAGCATCCACTTCCTACTTATCAACAGATTTAAGCACCACTATACAGAACAAGGTGTGTGATGTTAATCTCCTCCACTTCCTCGATAAGTGGGACACCAGCACAATTCCCAAGGAAAGAGTGTTTAACCTTAAAAAGATGGTTAAGGACCCTGTGGGTGAAGGGGAGGCTGGTGACAAGGGCAAGAGGGGGTGTTCCTGGTGTGTGTCTTTTCATCCAGCTCTTCCTTGTACTTACCAGCAGCAAAAAGCTGGGTCTGGAGCACCGTGCCAGCTGCTGTCCTGCTCCTCTGGCTACCAGGCAGCAGGAGGTTAACTCATCTCTCCCGAGCTGCTGTCCCCTCAACTACCAGTTTGTAAATTCAGCATATGACTTAAGGAGATTACACCTTTTAAAACTCCACGAAAACCACAGGTAGAAAGGCCCTTTCAAATACCTACTACCTAACCTCAGTCAACAAATTAATTCCTCCTCCATTTCCCCAAAGCATAAATTCTGTAATTTAACTACCAATGTGTTGAATTAACTACACTTTAGCAAACTTTATGTTTTTCATTTTAGGTCACAATTCCCAAATTGATTCAAACTCTGAAAAGAAGTTTAGTTTAAGCTCAGGAAGGGAAGCTCAAGAGCTGGAAGACTTGGGTTTACTGCCAAACATGATTCTGAAGCTCAGTGCAAGAAGGCCTTTACTTCCCATGTGTTAAATATAGGTAATACCACATTTTCACCTAGTGCCGCTTTGTGCCTTGAAGAAAGGTGGTTTTCACACTTCAGTCTTATTAACACCCCATCTAAAATGAAATGTAACACTAGTGTTTTTTAATGGAGTTCTATTTCAAGGTTTTTGCACAGCAGATATGTACCATTTTCTTCATGAGTGAAACCGAAAGTATTTTTATTTTTCATAGAAAGCACTATCTGTTCTTAAAAATATTAAAGAAAAAATTAATCTGTTGTAAAAACTTTTAAAATATGCAACATTGATTTGTACTAATCTTAAAAACACAAAACATGTATTTTAAATGTTTCTCTTTCATTTTAAAATAACTTTTCAGGCAAATATTTTGCTCAAATGGAAATTCAATATTCGAAAAAGAGACTGTTCTTTTTGCATTATTTTGCATTGTTACAAACTACTACATTAACACCAAGTATCTGCTTAAATATGTAACATCACTAAGTGGTCTGTTCCACTTCAATAGCTTCCATAGTGTACTCTGCCTTTTCAGCTGAATGAAAAGAAATTATCTAAGCTGACTTCTGGTGAGAAATCCAGAAAGAACTGTATTCACTATCATTAAGTCACACAAAAGAAATTACTTCTAAAAGAAAAGAACTAGCACACCCTCACTGGATGTCAAGAAATAGCTTTTCTTCCTCCATATTGACAGCATCAAGCACCATTAGCAGGCAGCCAGATTACAAGCAGTCCCTTCAAAAACTTCTCCCTTGACTATAAACACATTTCCAGCGTCAGAAGAGCAAAACCAGCTGCATTTTTAGCTCCCATGTATAACACACCTTCGTGTGGAGTGCAGAGGATGACAAGCCCAGCAGAGGCACTGAAGACCACCCCCTGGCCATCATGGGCAGTGTACTCACAAACGCTGCCAACAGCTTGGGGCCCAGGAGGTGGGCTGCAGGTTTGCTACTACAGCTTTACTACTGACATAGCAAGCCTGAAAAAAACACTCTAATTTAGATGGCCTTTAAGCAGCTGATCAAAAATCAACAACAGCCAATGATGTTTCCATTTAACTGGTTACCCTCTTGGGAGATCACCACCTCCACAGGAGAGCTGGCAGAGTGGGATGGTGAGCCCAGCTCCTGAGTCCCATCATTGCTGCAGCAGCAGCAGGTAAATGCACACTAACATCCTACATCAAACCGGGCAACCCGATGCCAACTTCCATCACTGAAGTGCCTCCAGAGGTACAACTTCAACCACTGCAGTTCCTCACTCCGTTGCAATAGAGGAATGAACAGATCTTGCACAAGCATCATCTTCCCAGTACTAGAAACTTAGCAGCTGTGAGTTGCTATTAAGGGCCATTCTTAAAACCATTGGGTTTTAACCCTTAAACCAAAGGGCCATTAAAACTTATAAGCAGTTTTAATAAGAAGTGGTGTATTTACTGACATAAAGATTCTGGATTTAGCATTTTTTTATCTGAACAATTTGTATGAGGATTTGAATAGGATTTTACCAAATGAATATTACTACAAAGGCCAGTTTCTCAAAGCTTTATCAACTGGCTTAAAATATATTGCATTTCTGTACTTGTCATGGAAAAGAAAACCAGCACGATGTAGCTGACCACTTTTCATCTTGGCAAGTCACTTCCAAGACCTTACAAGCAGAAAGATGTCCTATACAAACCTGGAGCCTGGTAAGAAGCTAAAAGGGGAACCTGACAGCAGAACTGGCTGTTGGGCTTACTGTTCCTTTTCCACTCCAGAGGCATTAAACCTCCTTAATACATTTCCAACTTTGTGTAAGACTTTAGGCCAGCTGCCAGTCTTCTCTCCTAGCGGGATTAGCTTCTACATATTTGTGCATAAATAGTGGCTGGACTGAAACCTAACAACTTTACTGAGTAAGTAGCTCTCCTGAAAACCAGCTTTTACATCGTAGCTTTTACTTAATCTAATCTAATGAATGCAGCAGGAGCTGGCTACTTACCGATCAATCACAAACTCCTTCTGTCTTAGCAGCCCCTCTTTAATTTTCATTAGAGATTCCCAGTTGCTGGAGTCCTGATAGCTGGTAGCTGGGTAACTTGAACGAGATGTTCCAGGTGAAACCTGCATAAAATAATTGTAGGATCAGCCCCCAAAACAGTGAAGGTAAATAATGTCCTACATATTTCAGCATTTACAAAGTAGTTTATTCTTACAGAAATCTAAGGACTGTTTTTCAGTTTAATTCAGATTTGCTTTGTATAAAACAACTGGATTTATAAACAAGTTTCCTGAAACAAACTTCAGCTCAGTATCACTGATTTTATAATTTCTCTTCTAAACAATTAATAGCTCTGAAAGCAGTTTGAAATTAAAAGCTCATTTAGAATTTAGCTACATCATCAAGAGGAAGACCACAAAACGTTAATATCCTATTGCAATCCTTGTAGCACTTCAAACAACATTGCTTGATAACTTTAGACCCACTGGTAACTGCAGGTAACAGCTGCCACTGACCCATTCAACTCCCACCTCTAACACTGGCATACAGAAAAGGAGAAATCTCCCTTGAGGTGTGTGCAGAATATAAACTTAATATACAGAATACTGGAATATAATTCTGGCTGAATTGTAACTGTTTCTGACAATAGAAGTTTCAAAAGTAACAGGTTTCAGGCTTTCTATTCATTTTCATAAAAGCCATGCTCTGTCTTGCAACAAACTGAGGGCAACGACTGAATTGAGTATGAACCAACAACATCATGATTTGGAAGAAAAGTAAAAAACTAACTGGGATGTTTAATCAAGAAAGCATTTATTACAAATTTATTAAAAGTATTTGCATCAGGAATACACATTAGGGAAAGTTTAAAGTTTAAGCTTCTGTGATCAAACAGGGATCCCAGCATCAGTTGCCATGAAGTATCATTTAATCTTTCACCAGTTTTTTGAATCACTGAAAAAAATTACTCTTTTTATTATCTGAGAAGCGTCCTGGACTATGCTGTCTTTTTACATTTTTGAAAAAGAGCAGAAGGAATAAAAGCAAAAATACGGATATTTAAAAAAAAAATAGACTTAAGGCTGTTTTTTCTTTTGATAGCTCTACAATGTTTTACATTTTATCTGAAATTACAACAAACTCTATTAAGACCAAGACATACAAGCTACAATTAAAGCAAGTTAAACAATTATACTCCATGCTTCTGGCCAAAGTTCCACTGTGAATTGTAACACTGAATGGAAAGAATTCATTGCTTAAACCCCAATCCCATGAGATACTTAAGTCAGGAGCCAACTCCTTACAACAACTTTTCTGTAACTTTAAAAAGTACTTTTTCCCGTTAAGTCAAGTTCAGTTCAATCCCTAGCTTGCCCACTGATGTATTTCTGCCCATTTATCCTAAATTAAAACTTAAAACCAGGTAAGATGACAAGACTTAGCATTTCTAAAAATCTTTCAAGACTGTTACACCCCCACCTCACCCCCCCATCTCCCCAGGCCCAGGTCCTATCTGCTTCAGGGAATATGTATTTTGCTTAATAAACTGGATAGCTTCAATAGTAAGATCAGTTATGAATGATTAAAAAAAACCGAAACAAAAACTAAACCCAAAAAACATCAACAGTTCTACACATTAAATACTGCATGCCAAATAAAAAAATTCTAAAGTGGTGATATAATCTCCTCTTTTTTTGTTTGAGCAGTGATCTAATAAAACTCAGGAAAGATACCTAGTCATAATTCTTCCTGTAAGTAACACACATGTAGAGTCTTTACGGCTTAAGGAATCTAGAGTTTATTTTGCCTGGGTTGTTCCATCCAGACCACATCACTTCAAAGTCATCTTTGGTGCTTACAGAATACTTTGGGATTGTCACATACTGTTCTGTATTAGTTATACATATGACTGGCTGAATTAAGAGGCACCAGCACAAACCTATTCCAGTGAAAGTCTCTCTTAGTGACAACATCAGGAACTATCACTGGACTTTGTGTTATGTATTTTTTTCCTTTGCTTTTCCCACTACAGTGCTGAGGAATGCTCTCCTACATCTACCTCAACACCATTACACTAAAGTCAAAAGAGAAGAAGAAAGAGTCCTTATTTGCAGCTGGGAGTAGATCTCTACTTTTCAGAGCCAGAATTTCCTTCTCTACTTAAAAGAAAACTCACAAGCATTTGACATGATGAAAAGGAAATATACAGCTTTATAAAGACAAATCAATTTATTGAGCAAGATGAACTTTCTCTTTAAGACTGTACTATAAAAATGAAGAGATTAAAGACAACTATTTAAATATGGACCTATCTTATGTGAAGATATTCTGCAAGTCACTGGTGGTTTCTCTGGGAGAATTCTTCGATGCAAGCCCCTTACTTAAATCTAGCACCTCTGCAAATTTAGTAATTTGCACTGAAGTTGGAAAACAACTCTTCAAATTTGCTACAGTAACTACAAGTCAATTAAATACTGAAAAGCATAGCAATAAATTTTGCAAAGTTAAGAACAAAGTAATATTTTGTGAATTAGATGTCAACTATACTGTGTTCGTTTAGGGCTTTTATTAAATCTGAAACATAAGGCCTCTATAAATGCTTTAACTTTGGAATATACCCAATCCTGTGGAGTATATACATGCTGTATACAAATATGTAACAAGAAATAAAATATTACTTTGTATTATAATCGTGTGCTTCAATTTTTCACTCTGAACAAATGAAAATAGAAACAAAAATGTTTGCGTCTGATATCATGTTTCATCCAATTAAAAAAAAAGAAAAAGAATGTACTAAAAATACCTCTTAGCACTTCCCAAAATAACAAGACACTTCACTCATTTATGAGCACATGGTGCTGACTACTACAAACAGCTTTCTAGCTGCTTTGAATTGTGTGGTAACACACAGGCAGTCCTCTTATATTTGAGTATAGTCTCCTAAGGATATCAAACCAAATAGTGAGACCAGATACACTTCCAGGAGTCATGTTTAGAAAGCCAACCACAACTCCAAGCCCTTAACTTGAACCATCCACAACTACAAAACAAAATACCATCTGGAAAGACACAGCATTCTTTTCTATCTGTCCTACAAAATACAACTATTTTTGTCACCTGGCACCTCTTCTGAGAATATCAGCCTTGTCCTGAGAACATCTGTTCAGTCAGAACAGCATCCTTTGCACAGTGACATCCAAAGGTCCTCACTAGCTTGCTCTATGACAAAGGCTTGGCAAGCCTTCAAGTGACTGCTGAGGCAAAGTCAGCTGCTGGGGAAAAAAAAATAAGAAATCTTTGCTGTACTAACCTAGATGCAAATACTTACTGCTGGAAGAGACACTGCAAACTGACAATTTCATGTTTATTATCAGTGGAAAAACAATTTGTCTGTCGACAGAGTGTAACAACGTTTAGATAACTTAGGTCAAATATGGTTGGGTTTTTAATTGTGCTAATTAGAATTATCTTCTCAAATATGCCCATAGTTTCTGCTTGAAGCAGATCTGTGTCTCAGTACACAGAGTAGCCCAGGATTCTGTGTGTAACGTACTGTATCACCTCAAATGATGTCATTTACTACATCACAAAGTAAAGGTGAAGTCCCAAAATGTTGATATAACAGTTAAGCTAAAAGAAAAAAAAAAAAATCAATGTATTTGAAAGGGCTTTTTTGGTGAAAGTTGCAGCTTAAATAATTTAGTGCTGTCCATACTACAACTGTAAAGTTTTCACAGTCCATTACTAACAACTAGCAGAGCACCAAGAATTATGCCAAGTGAGTGATCCCTTCTGGACAACTGGTTACACTGCCTTACGCTATCATAAACTCCTGTCCATAGGGATCATTCTTGTCTTGCTGCATTTTACAGGCATTACTCAACAGAAAGAGAATTCCTTGCATCCACAGCTAATCCAATGGAAAGAATCAACACAACCAATGTTAGCAGGAGCTAAGAGTTCCTTTTTTGACTGATAGTTGAGGAAACAGATATGGGTGACCCCTCAGGCTGTGCCTCAGGGACATCACTGGATGGACAATGTGGGAGAAAGAAGAGGTGGATGTGGCAGCAGCAAGCCCAAATGCAGTATTGTCTCAGAGATGCCTCTTGGTATGGGTCACCTGTGATGGGAAATTGATTGTATCTGCACAGGCAGAGCAGCAGTCACTGAGGAGCTCTGTAACTGCTCCCTACCCTGGGTAAGGAAAGAATGATTTACCCATCCCCTCCTCTCCACCTGGATTTCTTCCTAACATCAGGTAGAGTGTTCCAGCTCTGAACAGCTTCCATAACTTAGACAATCTCAAAAGATTGTTCATCCTTTTGCAGGGAAAACATGACAGGGATGGTGGCTCTCATGCAGGAAAAGCAATAGAAGGCTGCAACCATGGAATGAGGCCCAATTTTAAGGAATCAATTTATACAGAAAGGCTGTGCCTTGCAGAAATGCATTAGAAAAATAGCTACAAAGCTAAATCCTCCACAATGTAACAGATTCTGAGCTGCGTAAAAACAAGACTACAGTCAAGAATCCCTAATTTGTGGTATCTGTATCTCACCATCACCTACCTACTGCATAACTCTGCTCAATCTTTGCCTTTTAGGGAAGATAGTGTTTCTGCTCAGCAGGATATAATCACTACTTCTCTTGGCAGCAACACCTAGGCTGTATCACATTTTGCTATGCTTTCACAAATTTCCAGCAGTCATGGGGGAAAGAACATCTAATCATGCCCTTGCACTTTTATTTCAGCCATGGTACATGTGGTGTTCTTTGGGGAATTTTTTTAATGAGGAAAGCAGCATTAAAACCAGAATTGAAACACCATCAAATGGTGAGGTACTAGGAAATACATGTGTATTGTAAAGAGGTTAGCACTGCCAACAGCAAAATAAAAATCAATAAGGCTTGGAAAAAAAATCCCAAACACATACTTTATAGACATGCAACCGGCAAAGCAGTTAATATAAGAAGGACCAAAACGAACAGGGAGAATAAACTTGACAGGAGTTCACAATTTAACCTGCCTGCAAATCAGCTTAATGCTAGTCACGACTGCATATATATAGTATGTCAGGTTACAGAAAATGGGGTGAGGGAAGGATAAAACAGTGACTTTAAACAGCTCTGGCATAAACCCAGTTGCAAGAGTATGTCTGGTAGTACAATGCCCAGAACCAGAAGGTCACTGATATGGTAAAACATGTTCAAAGAGAAACCTTCATGACTAAAAATCTTAGAAAGAGTGATTTCTGATAAAGAGCTAAATATCACAAAGGCTAAAGAGACATGAAATCATACACTAAATACCTTGTTTCCTAGGCTGAGAGTCCATGTAAACTAAGGTTGGTGCAATGAAAATTGAGATATGGCAATCTGGAGTAAGAGTATCAGGAGAAAACAAACAAACAAATGAAAACCAGCAAATAACAACAAAAACCCCCATCAAACCAACTAAAGAGATGGAGAAAAGCAGCAAAAGCATATCACAAACTGAGAAAAGATCCAAATTTTAGAATTTTAGAATCTGCACTGGATGAAGTTTAGAAATTAAGGGGCAAGCCAGTCCTTGATGACACATCAGGACTTCCTTTCAGTGTTAGGGTTAAATTATGCATACATGTGACTGAGGACACACTGACTACAGTATGCCAAGGGCAGAATAATCGCAATTATGCACCAAACTCATAGACAAGAATTCAAGAATCAAAATTCATTTTAAAAGGGACCACCTCAAAGATACATAGCCGGAGCTGAACTGCATGGATGCCACATCTGTTATATAACTTTTTAAAGCTTTTCCAATAAAAAATTAAAATTCTAATGCTATTTACAGACAACCACCACTATCATCATAAACTTTTAGAAAGTGGAAAGCTTTGAAAATGGAGAAGAATAAACAGTAATAGCATTCACATGCCTCCTAAAAGCAGCACTCGCTCTAGTCGTTACACTTTTACAAGCACATTTGTTCAAACTTCCTTCACAAATGAAATCCCCATTGCACACAGGGCAACACACTTAATTCAGACCTCACAGATTTTACTCTTATAAGCCTGGGAGCAATCTGACAGTCCTACAAGTCACTGTTATTTGTACATTTACTTCTTCCCCAACCTTGTTTATATTGCAGCTGAGGCTTCTGAACTTTATCAAGGTCAGGTCTGATAACCACAACAAGGGAGGAAGACATGGTCCCTTCACACAACAGCTTACAAATGAATTAGAGCAAAGCACAGCAAGTACATGGTTGCTGGGATACTACGAGAGATGGGAGAAAACAAAGGCTAAGGTCAGGTAGTTATTCACCATGGAGGAAAAAATTTTAAATATACAAAAAACAAGCAGAGATTTTCTACTGATGGCATAGTTACAGGGTTTTTGATAGCAATTGCATGGTCACTATAATGTGGCATAAATGTACACTGCTATCAAAGGAGGGGGCCTGTTCTCCTGTCTCTTCTCACCACTTCAAACATTCATACCTTTCAGCTCCCTCCTGACAGTCCCAGTCCTACACTCTTCCCTCCATCCCACACACATGAAGGTTATTTGTATCTTGGTCAGACTCTTATCAGATTCATTGTACAAGGCCATGTGAAATCTAGCACTGGCACACTCTTAAGTGGGAAACCAGTGCACAAGACAACACATTTTGCAGTGGCACAGCTTTGTGCTGGATTAGTATGAACATGACCACAAGGTAAATTATCTCAACTGCAGGCACTGCCAAACCCTCCCAAAGTATCAGTGTATAGACTGAATATCTTCTAAGCTTCTGAAAAAAAACCCTACTATGCAGTTGCTATGACATTGTCAAGTTACTAACCAAGACCTGGTGTTTAGATAAGCAACCAGTTCAAGAAAAGGAACTTGCACTTGAAGATGGCATAACAGAATAAAAGCAAAAGTCTCCTGCACTTTATCATCTTTCAAAATAGTCCCTTCTGTGTCAGCTATATGAATTATGAAAGCACACACAGGACCAGTAGCACAGTCCTAGCCTACAGTCAGAGACTGCATGTGCAAGACCTCTATGTGTTCAGAATCTGCATTCAGCAGGGGATCCTGAATAAAGCAGAAATATAGCAGGGGATGAGTAAGGGAAGGGAACTGGAATTCTGGTCACCGCTACACTGGCAAGGTTTAGTTCCTTCTAGCATCCCTGATGGTACTGTGCAAAAGCCTCCAAAGACAAAGAAGTCAATAAGATTAACTCTGAAAAGACTTTGCAAGATCCCTAGGGATGCATGTTGTTAGTGCAGAGACAAGGGCAGTCTCCTAGAGGAGGCTGCAGCCACTCAGCAGCCCTCCCTGACTTTCCTGACTCTCTCATCTCTGCCCCCTAAGTTACTACGTTCCTGAAGGGTGAAACCAGCACTCCCGGAGCTGCACATGGGACGACGATACACCCTCCTCTGCTTATCTTCCCTGAACAACCACACTTCTCTTGCTTTTATGTGTTGTTATAACATTCCTTCATACTCTATGCAACACCGATATTATTTTTGTCATAAATCCTTTCCATTTATATTCTGGCAAATGTTATGAACACAAAACACTTCTAGGTGCCACTTAATATGACGTTAAAAGCAACAGTGCCTGGAATTTTCCACTGATAACAACTGGGTCTTTCCTAAGTATAGAAGCACTTGTTTTATTAAGTGTTCATTTTATCTTCCCACTGCATTTAAATTAAAAAAAAAATTTAAACATCTGGAGATGAAAGGGAGCTTCCACAAGAACAACTTTTTTTTTTTTTTTTTAAAACGCTTTTAGGTAAAGTTTCTGTTAAATTCATTATTTCCTTTTGTTTCTTATTCTGTCCTGAAAAGCAGCATGACCAAAAAGTGACTATAGTTATTAAAAAAGACCATTGTTTTGTGTGCTGCGTAAGTACAGGACATGTTATTCACTACAAAAATTATGAACTGTACGAGAGAAGTAGCTTAAAAAAAAGGAATAATTGGCACAAATCAATCATGAATAGAAGGACCTGTAAAATACCTCATGAAATCCTCAACCAAGTTCTGATCATTAAATGTACATTGCTAATACCTACAAATAGCAGTTTACTGAGTGCCAGTCTTGATTGCTCATTCTTTACTTACTACACTTGTTCATGGCTAAGGTGGATGCAAAAAGTGACTGAGAAAGCAATCAAGAAAGTATCTATTTTTTGCCTGCCTGCACAAACTTTGCAAGGACAAGCAGAGCTGGCCATCAATCTTGCACAGAAACTAACAGCGGTCCTCCTGCGACAAGAAGGTAACAAAACCAGAGTGCATCTTGGGTGAATATTAAGAGAAAAAAAACCACAACCCATACTTATGCAGTAGATGGAAATTAAAACTTAGAAAAACCATGTAAACGCAGAGTATCAAATTCTCTTAATGAAACATGCAAACATATGGAAGAGAGGGAAGTCACTATGAATTTAATGTGAAGCAGGAGCATACATTTGGAGAAAAGTGATGCTCTGCCATTTCTTTATCAAGGGTCTCAGTTTTTCAAATGGAAGACGTCTAGATTCTGTGAATGGTGTTGGCCCCTAAACCAGAAAACTGAGCCTCTCCTTCCCTGTGTTCCATTTGCTTTAGCATTTCATGACTTTACAAGAAACATGAGCCATGTCTGTAATACTCAGCACAATTAACTGAAGTTTAAAAGAAACAAAAAAATCCTACAAAAATAAAGCAGAAACATTCAAAATATTTGTATTAGAGCAAATCCAAGTATTCCCACGAACTCAAGAAAGTACATTTTATTTAAAAACAATAATCCAGAACTGGTCTCTATGAGCACTTGCAGAAAGAATGGAGTGAAATTGCTGGAACACAAGCATTTCAGGTTTTGCAGATGCAACTTCTGCACATTATAGCTGATGAGGAATGAATGATTAGCTAATACACTCTTTTCCACTTCGTTTTAGGCTGATAAACCAAAATTGTTAGCAGTAACAGACATCCCCTCACATACACCTTTGCTCTCCACCAGCTCTTATTACCACAAGCACAGATTTAAAAAACAACAAGGCAAAAAAGACAATGATGCTCTATAAACAGTGGCAAGTGGGGGATTTAGTAAAGTCTCCTTACCAGGGATTGGAAGACCAAACCAAGTTCTCTACTAAAACAGTCTTATGCAGAGTTAGTAAGATCTGTGGACATCAGAGCTCTACACAACCCGAGTACAGTATTCATTTACATTTATTGGTGACTACCTTGAAAAACTTCCATGGATGGGAAAATAAGAGGCATACTCATGTTTTCTGTCCCAGCTGCAGGAATTCTTCCCAGAAGGAATTCGCTGTTTCAGCCAGCAAACCAAGCAGAACAGCACACGGACCTACTCTGAAGATTAAATTGCTTTAAGCAGGGATTCTACCACCATCCCTGTGCAGCACCACTTATATGATATATCATCACATAAACATTTCAGTCACTTGCCCCAGAATTTTGAAAAACAAAAAAAAGGAATTTTTGTTTTATTTAACTCACAAGGAGACACCATGTACTTGCATGACTCTCTGAATTTCAGATGCATTTACAGAGGCTCTGCACCTCTGGCAAATCAGGTCCTGGAATCTCAGAAGTCAGACATTTGAAAATCCTAGCCTGAAATTTCTGCATCACTGATAACCAGAAGAAATGCTGCCAATTTAACACTGGACTGTGTGTGAAATCAGGAACCACAGAGCCATGGAAGGTAGTAACATTATTTGAGTGTGGAGTAAGTGACAGATATTTGAACTGTTTGGCTTCAATCCAGATTGAATCTTTTCCACTTGAGCTTATGAGGGGTACTTGAAACACACTTGTCTATAGCAAAAGCAGCAGTATGATGTAAGGGTGCATCCAAACATCCGTGTCAGTGTGTGAAGGTGTTTTCCTTCCTTACAAGATAAACTCAGGAGCAGTCCTAGCACCTTCTTTATATAGGCAGAGAGGGTGCAAGTTCACACTAAAAAAATAAATATCACTTTCATCATCAGCAATTAGTACTTGTCACTTGTAGGTCTCCAAGTTTCTTAAAAAGAAACTAGACTTACTATTCTCATTCTTCAAAGGGCACCAAAACACAGCAGATTCTCTAGCGTGGAAACCATTTTGTAAGCAAAATACTGGTTTTAACAGACATAAATGAGACTATCTCTGCCTAAAGAAAAATAAGTATGTGTTGATTGAAGTAGCCTCCTTTAGAAGGTGGGAAAATTCATGGTTCAGAATTAAATACCTTTGTTTTCATTTTCTAATTCACAGAGATGTCAATACTAATGTTATACCAAGTAGTCACATAACCAGTTGATACAGAGGACTGTATTTCGAAACCATGGAACCAATTCCTTTTCCATAAATGCCAGAAAAAGAGGAAAGCAAATAGTTTCTTCTCTAAGAACAAAGTCATAAAAGTAGGAAGAAACCTCTCCACATCACCTCAGTGGTCAGGCAGCTACAGCCAAAACCATCTCTGAGACTACACTTGACAAAGCTTCCACGCTCCAGTGACTGACAACAGAACTTCCATGAGGAAGCAGTTCCTGAAACAGAATATACAGTCAGAAAATATCTGCAAGACCAGAAAATCACTTTTTGCTACTCAGAGCTGGTCTGAAACAAGGGGTTGATCCATGTTTTTATTTGGCACATTCTGCAGCAGAATAAAGAAAAATATGAAGCTTTGTGCCTCAAATTCTCAGGTAATGAAATTCAGGATCTTAGTTTTCTGGGGTGCTTTTTATCTGAAGGCTTTTTGCCTGCAAAAATAATTTTGAATCAGCACTCTACTTCCAAAGAGGGAAAAGACATTCTGCTACTTAGACTTCAGTGATTTCTGATGAAGTAAAAAAAAAACCCTTAGTGTTTTAGCTATGAATTGCATGAAACAAAGATATGAAGCAACAGATAGCTGCTCACCATGGGAATTGTGCTAGTCTTATTTATAGCCACTCCATAGAGGGAAGGGGAAAAAAAAAAACAAACTGCGGAGGAATGGACAGAAGAAATGAAGAAAAGACACACACCATTCTATAACACCAAGCAAGAGACAGAAAGGTGTTTCTGGTTCCCAGTTCTCAATGTAGGACCACCTGAAAATTAGCTTGAAACCTCTTTAAAGGCCATTTCCATGTTGATATGAATGAAGGTCCCAGTGAGACAAGATGTTGAGGCCACTGGTCTACTTGCTGCCCCTCCACACTACATGAGGGTGATCACTCCAATACTCTGCACAAGAGAATCCTTCAGCTTCTTAACGCTGCCAAAACATTCATTGTTTGGCCAGTATTTATGCATTTCTGTTGGGACAACTTTCAGCTGTAGACAGGTAGAAGCAAAAGCTGAACTCCAATCATTTATCCTCAGTTCTGCAGTTACCCTTTCACGTGGAGATAATCCAGCACCACCACTTGGCAACTGAAACATGGTCTTCCAACTTTATCTCTCCTTCATGTGCCTTTGTCCCGCTGTTCATCTATCACTCACAACATGTCAAATAACACAACTAATCTCTGTGCTTCCCAGAACAGTTTATCTGAAAGACACTCAACACAGTTTCTTAGGTATAAGGATCTCGGCACACCACCTAAAGCACATTGTTCAGCTTAACCAATTGAGGACACCAGTAAGAACTAAAATACCATTTTCCCAGGTGTTTCATAGAAAAAAAGAACCTTCACTGTAATGAAGATCACTGAATTTCCTATCCTGTCTCATGTTGCTATTTTGACACTTGCCATCATTGCAGATAACTGCTACTAGTAAATTATTTGACCTTCATTAACCTAGTAAAAAGGTACACTTCATTGACTTCATTGGTGAAAGCCACCAGATATTTACAAGAACAAATTTTTTTGTGTTGTCAATATTTTGTTGCAAAATAAACCATCTACATGGGTCGAGTCTGTGCTAACTGTATTGTCTACAGGAGAAGTAAGTGCTTCCTAAAGAGGTATGGGAAGAGGAAGGGCACAGCCCGTTTTCAGAGCAAGAGCCAGGCAAAACTTCTTGTGTCCCTTCTCTTCTAACACCAGGTCAAAGCACCAAACACAATAAACAGGTATGACATACTTCTGCACACTGCAATCTACTTTAATGGTTTAAAGTTCATGCCAGTAACAGCAACTGAAATGAAAACATTCAAGATGACCGTTCCAAAAATGTCTTTGGTCAGTAACAAATCAGATAACTAGTACTACCAGAGCATTCACCATTCCCAAAATGAGAAATATTTCAGACCATGCTGTATAATTTTCTATTAATTATTTTGTACCTTTTTTAACATCAGTTTTACATACTTTGCAATGGTATGCTTTAAAAGCTGCAGCCTCAAAAAGTAATTTTATCTTGTTTGTAAAGAAGAAAAAAACATGAAGATGAAACTAATTTAATGTCTGTCCAATGGTTAGGAAATGTAAATACATCTTGTCCCAGAGGAGAATAACATGATGCAAAGCCTGGATTTCTCAGCAGAGCTGTTCCCTATAATACTAACAAAGACTGTATGTCTCACTGTAGAAAAGCAGGAACATCTGCAGTTTTAGAAAGGCAACTTCCTCCACATAAATCCAGAAGATATTGAGATTAGAGATGTGAGTGAGATTCACTAAAGTCAGATAATCATTAAAGGAGGTATCAGGTAAAACATATAAGCAAATAGGTCATAAGTTTATCAAATTAAAGTAAAAAGCCTCAAATGCATTTAAGAAGTTATTTGAATTGATTAGGCTGCCACCTTATCTGGTGTGATTCATGTGATTCAATGACATCAGCATTGAAAACACTTATTTTCCTGCACCTCTGAAGGAAGGAAAAACTCACATTTCCCTTTAGGCTGTATTAGGCTTGCAGCACAAAGGTAACCGAAGGATACATTAGCTGTGTCCTTTCTCTTAGAGAACAGCAAAAAGGGTCCCGTAAGCCACATTTGCTGATACCTGGATGGCTACAAGCAATTACCCATCGCAGAATCACGCCAGAAAACTACTGCTTACAAAAAGGAAAGATCTTATTTTAGAGTCCAGCTTCAATACTAACATCTGCTACTCTGTCCCACATACACACAAACTAGTGCACATCTGTGGGAGCATTCACTTCTCCCTTCTCTGTGTTCTTCATTACTTTTAAGCCAAATGTGCAACAAAAGAACCTCGGCCGTGTGGGATCACAGAGCTACTTTTGCAGTGTGAGAGAAAGCAGCAGCATCACGAAACAACTCACTAACCAGCGTACTCAGACTTACCACTGAATTTCTTGTGTATTATAAATAATTGGACGTGGGTCACAGTCCATTTCTATGCAGACTCGTGATTATCAGTGGACCAGACAGTGACGCCTTAAACTCTTCACAAATTATACAGGTGGCCAGTGTCTACAGCTGGAGTTTTGAAAACTAGCACAAGAAAGGCAAATATAATCCAGGAAATTATTACCGATGTGAATAGAAGTTTTACAATTATTATTTAAATAGAGGATCTGGTATGCTGAAGTACAACACGTCTCTTTTTAGACATTATCCCAAACATCAACCGGATCTCTAAATAATTTCTGAGAAGAAACATGTTCTAGTGGTAGATTCCTAATCCCCCTGGAGAAAGCCCAGAACATCTCCATTTAAGGTCAAGCAGGCAACAGCTGCACATTTTTGTTCCCCAGAACAAAATGCAGCAGACCAAAACCTCCAACACAGATTCCTTTTTTAAAGCTTTTCCTTTCAGATATCCATGGGCCTCTGGACCTGTTCACCCCGGAGTGAATGAAAACAGTCCAATGATGTGCTCATATATCGTGTCTGTACTTGTCAGACATGACACGTCCCATAAGCAGTACTTTGGCATCTGCTTCAGAACCCCAGCAAAACCTCCATGAGTTACATGAGGGAATGATACTAACCTGACCTAGAAAAATATTCTCAGGAGAGTGTTCCTAAACAAGCTTGTTTTCAGTTAAACAACATCAATACAAGATCTACAACACTCATGGGGTCTGAACGTGTACATGTTATTGTCATTTGGCAACAGATTTTCCATGTTAAAATTCTTATCAGAGTTGGACATTCAGAGAAGACATGTATTGTATTTTTTAGGAAATCCTAGTATTTGTTCAGTGCCTTAATTTGTGTATTTAAGTATCGGTCTTTAAAATGGAGACCAAGCTACAACTGTGCCAGCAGCTCACAAACAAAACCAAATTCTCTTAAGGTACTCATTTCTAAAAAGCTCCAATTCATTAACAAAAAGAGCCAAGACTTTGGGGTAGTGTAACTAAATAACATGACAATTTTACATTGATGTGGTAAAAGGGAGGAACAGCATTGCAGCTGTTGCAGTGCTGGGTGTTGGACTTCATAACAAAATACAGAGGGTAAATTTCAATAGTACAAGTTTCATATTACATCTTACAAAAAGCAAACAATCCAATGCTAGCACTTTTCTTGGATGACAGCATGCAATAAGAACATGAAACTTCCCTCATAAAATAGCCAAATACAGTTTGCTTGACTGTGAGAGATTTATAATGTTAATAATGCCATTATAAGTAAATTATGAAACACTTTGCACCAGTAAAGAACCATCACTCCTCACTGTGAAGATATTCAATTAACTTTCAACTGAAATATGTGACCCCAGACTTCCTGGGTTTGATATTAAAGGACAACTGAAAGTAGGCAGATTTATTACACTAAAATAGAGTTGCTAACTTCAACTATGATATAGAACAATTTGCAGAAGAGCTAAATTGTATTTACAAAAATAAAAATAGAGCTCAATTTGAAACAGGGTAGTATGCCACCACCAACGCCCTTCTGTCTCTGGTTTGAATGATGTACCACAGCAGGGCTTCCAGGGAACAAAAAAAACAAACTAAACCAAAAAAACTCACCCTGGGTGGGGTCCTGCTTAAACAGTTATTGTCAAAACTGAATCTGTAAGTGTTCAGAGTTAGGCTGAGCTTCCGTATTTCTGCCTGCAATTTCCAAATCAGGAAGAGGCACATGCTGTCAGTTGCATCCACACAGAAAGCCTGATGCTGGATGCTCGCAGACTTGACAGCTTAATCCTCTCACATCCAGTAAATCCTTCACTTCCCGGATGCACAGAACCTACTCTGTATATGCACCATGTTGTCACTTCCCAACACAGGAAAGTATACATAAGATAAACTGTAAAGTAGCATCAAGCTGCTACTCTTATCCAAACAAAGAGAAAGGGTTCTCAAAAATTCACTCAAATAGTTTCCAGCCACAAAAAGTGGGAGGGAAAGAAAAAATGTGGAAGTGTATTTTAAAGGAAAGATAAATACTTCAAAATATATGGTAATGATAAATTTCAGAGATGAACTTATATATGTCAAATCTTATTTGGAAAAAAAATCCTCTAACCCATATATTAAAGGTTGGAAGAGACTTGAAACACAGAAAATTTATTTCAGTTTAAGCACTGTGAGAAGAAAGGATATTGGAAAGCAGTCATCATAGACTATAAACTGAATATCAGCTGTGTAACAGAATTATCAAATCATATATATTGAAAGTGTAATTCTAAAAATACCTTGTACAAAAGAAAATCATTCCAAGTCAAACACCCATAAGAAATATGACAGCCCTCACTATTTAGGTTTTTTTATGATGAAGAAACATTGCTGTAGCAAAAGTCACACACCCAAAGCAGCTCCTTGAATAAGTTCCCATTTAAGTTCCTGTTTAAAAAAAGGCAGGGAGTCAGCAAGCAGCTCCCTTCACTACCCCACTGAAGCATGCCACTTGCCAGATTCCCTCATCCTGTGGTTGAGCAGGTGGTCTCCCTGGCACTCAGTTCCTTTCACAAAAGGAAAGGTGATGCTGGGAACAAGTTTAGAGGAGCCACTGCCTGTGTCAGAAGGCAAATGGGACCAATCAACTTGTGAGCTGCTGAGTGACACCGTGAGTCCTGCCTCTGAAACTTTTGTTATTTTTTCCCCTCAACCTACTTCAATTGTTTCCACAACTTGGTCACACACTCGGACAAGTTGCCAGAGATCTACAGGCACGTCCCACAGCCCAGAGCAAGCTCCTCTGTGCTTCACCGAGTCACACCAGGGGTAAGGAACCTCTCTTCTGTGTAATGCTTTTAATTCTTGCAGGCAGGCACGCTGTAGTTGTAGTTTTCTGCAAAAAACTCCTCTACTCAAATTAACAGCGGGTTTTAACTGTTTATCAACAATATGGAAATGTAGGCATTACAGCTCTAAGTCAAAAATATACTGCTGTGCGGGGAGTCTTTCAGCAGCAGTAAAGGCTGCAGGATTTCCTACATGTTCCTGGGACACCGGCTGTCCTTGTGTAGATGATTTATACAGGTACTATTGAACAAGAAGGTGAGAAGGTTTCATCATGTTTCTCACACCTTTGTCTTTCCTTTTGAATTTAACACCTTTTGCTTGTTTTTTCTTTTGTCTGTTTGGTTTTGGTTTTTAATCCATAATCTACAAAGAGAATAATTCACTTAAAGTTTCGTCGAGGCTTTTTTTTTCCCAAAGCTGCCTATTCACAGTCCAGCAAGAGTATAGCTCTTTCAACATTAACTCAGAAAAACATTTTTCTGATCTCATACACTGAGAGAGCAAACCGTTTTTTTTTTGCTGCATGATGAAAAATTACCCTTACTTTAAAAATTTAAGTTATCTACAGAACTGAACTGAAATTAGAGAACTGAAATTATACCATGTTACTCTATTTGCAGTTCAAGCTACAGAATCCATGTAGTGTTTTTGCTTTGACATCCATTAAAAGTTTATTTTTTCCTGTTGTTCATTGTAACTAACACACTTGTCCTAGATTGCTTCTAATAACAGATAAATAATTTACCTAGGATTTGCAACATCATGAACTGAATTTCAAATGCAGAAAATAACCCATTTATTTCTAAGGGAAGCACAGCCATGTTGTACAATGAAATACAATCCCAGCTTTAAAATCACTGAAAAAAAAAGTGCATCTCACACAGAGACATGTCACATAGAGAACATTTAATATTTACATATACAAATATTTTAAAAATATATGATTCATGAATATGTATGTCTCTAAAGTACTTACACTCCTTACAATCATGTTCCCCCCTTTCATCAATTCACATCTTACTACTTATGTCTACATATGGTTCTGGTTATAGAAGAGACAAACAATATAGACTTCAATTTTGTGAGGTGTGTTTTCCCTGATAGTGAAGAGATACACCTAATTCCTTTTCCTATTAGTGACTGGTAGGCATCAGGCAAAGATACATCTAGGTGCTTAGTTTTGTGCTCAGCAGCCTTGTGCCGGTTTTGAATATTCAAGTGATAGAAATGTCTGGACATGCTGTTACTCCTAAGGCAAACAATCTGTTACAGAGTTCTCTAGAAGCTGTTTGCAGTAGGCAGAAGCAGCACTTCAGACCTCCCAGTGCCTACAAAGAGCAAGAAGATTCTGAGACAGATTTTTTTTCAAGGCTGAAGTTGTAGATAAAATGTATTTTCAAGTGAAGAGAATAGTTAAGTTAATAAGTTGAGATTTATTCTACCACCCAGAGAATCTTTCTCTTCAACCAGAAATATTGCATATGCAGACCTTTAAAAATACAGACTTTATGCATACACACATGGATTGAACATACACAGAGACACTTAAGTGCTGTAGGCAGCTCTTTGCTGGAAGCTGGAATGCATCCCATAGCTACCGCCCCATCATCTCAATATTACCCTGTCAGAGTTCAGTAATTTAAGGTAGATGAGAGAGTGACTCAGCTGTTAAATTAAATTTAAAAATTTCACACTTATAACATCCTATGTCACAGACATCCAAACCCTGAGAAACAACAACCTACAGTCATGACCGAAGCATGTGCTACAGGGCAAGTGATAAGTGTTACAAATCAATGTGAAATTACGCATTTAATTTACAGCAGGCAATTTTCTATCTTTTTTTTTGCTACTCATTTGTCAAGATGATGATGCTATTGTTATTTGTATTTAAGAGAGATTCAGATTTATGTATATACTACATTTCTATTTTTAAAAGTTGCATTTCTCATCCTCTGAGGAAGTTAGGAATATAGTGCCTCCATTGTACAACAGGAAACTCACTGAAATCAGTTTGTATCTGGTAGTGTAAACGTGATTTTCACTGCTTTTTCAGACCATCAGCAAACAAAAATGTATGGGATACATCCACGGAACTACAACAGCAACTTTTTATTTGCTTTAGGAATAATTTGATTTAGGAATAGAAAAGTACCCCAGCTGGAGAAATAAAAAATCCCATGGGGAAGTAAAGTTCTGTTCCCTGAAACTACAAGACACTTTAGAACAGAAGACTGCTTTTGATTTCTGGAGATTGAAAAAAGGCTTAACAGGACTTTCCTGGCATCAAGTAACTTCTCAGAAGTTGAATTTATCTATTATATCCTTCTCAATAAATGCCATGTCATTGTTCCCTGAGCTGCTAGAAGGTTAAAAACAAAACTTGGAACATCCCCTTCCACTGCTACCTTTAATACATGGTAGATGTATTTCAATTTTTACTTTAATTAAAACTGCACTTAGACCATTTCCTATTAAAGGGACATTACGAACCATCAAAGCTAAAACTCAACATGAACACTTGTTAGGAACTCAGTGAACACAGCAGAGGATGGAGCTTATTTCCCAGAAGAAATTTACTATGTGAAAGGCAAATCAGACCAACAGACTGGAAATGGTATACAGCTATTTTATGTCTTATTTTGATGAGGGGAACCCCACGAGTATGGAGACTGAAGCACCTGCCCGAGATCCCCCTGCATGGTCCTGCAGCAGTTGCAGGGAATTTAACTAACTTAAAAACTAGCCCAAAGCACTGGCTCCCAGGCTACTCTAATGGACTATCACACATAAAAGTCCCCGTTATCCACAAGATATGTGGATAAATTCCAAAATCCAAAATGACTGGTGAATTCAGCTATTGATCAGTGTAATTCCTTGTCACCTACACTGTTCACATTCTCATGGATTTGAAATACAAGTAGAGGTTCTTGCTGTTGGTCTGGCTTCTTGGAACACTAAGAACATCAGAGTGACTCAGAATAAAGAGTATATACAATGAGTTTGTAAGAGGGGGAGGAAGAAAAAGATCTGAAGTGTCAGCCTTCCCCTATGCTCTCTGAAACACACATGACACTTCAGTACAAAACAGATAAAAAGGTAAAGAGAAGGATAAAATGAGTTTGCTTTTCCTGTTACCAGCACTTCTCAAACTATGAGCTGAATTGTTGCTTCTTTCCCCATCCCAAGGAAACGTTTTCTCCATGTGATTGAAAAATGGCATTATATGCCACAAGTCAGTGTCAAAATCTTCAATCAACATAACTTTATAGTACTTTTCCATCACTATGTTTATGGTTAATAAGACATTTCTTTTCAATGGATAGAAGTGAATTACTGGGGTTTTGGGACATCTCATTGTAAAGATCTATTCAGTAGACTTATGCAACATAACTTTTTTAACAGTGGCCCTGAGGGCTTCACTTGGTCATGTGGAACTGCAAGAATTCAAATAAGTCAAACCTCTTCTATTCCACTGATATCACTGCTGCATTTAGTGAACATATGACAGGAAACAGGCTGTGGCATTTCCAAGGGAGCCAAATTTATCCCGTGAGACTTCAAAGGAGTCAATGCAGTTGCACCAGGAATGAGCATGGCCCAGAGTTTTCACTCTGGTCACATACCCCCTCTCATTGTGAAGGGCACCCAGGAACAAGGATAAAAATAACCTAATACAAATCAGGGAAACAGTCACATGTCAGTGCAGTGGGAAGCAATAATTGTGATCAGTGACTCATTTTAAAGTATGGGGTATAGGGGATTCCCTACATAGTAACATACAGGGTCAGCCACCGGACCTCTTCCTTTAGATTCACTCTGTGCCTTGCACATCCACTAACAGCACTGATAAAACACAACTGCACAGCAATGCAGCCAACTGTTCCTCTTGTGTGCTGCTCAGCCTTGTCACACGAGTAATACTTTGTGACTTCTAAAAAATATCGAATATAATTTGCCCTTTTGCTGCACTTTTGTTTCAAGAAACGATGTGTGCATGCACAACCCTTCTTTATATTGGCCTGAAACATGGGGGATTGAACAGCAGAGAGCAGCTAATATTTGTGACAATGATCAGTCTTTGTTTCTGTGTAATTATTTTCCAAGCCGTCCATTTTGACCTTGATAGCCACCCATATGCAGCTGTGTTACTGAATCTGTTTCTCTTTCTGCACACTTTAGGTGGGTGACAGCACCATGGAGGATTAACAAGCAAGGTATGTGTTTATTAGTTGAACCTGAGCACTTGTAAAGACAAAGTTGTTGAAATACAGACACAGAATTGGCTTCCTTTGCTTACAAGAAAAGCACTATCCCACAGATAGGCGCAGTAGGTTAAACAACACATACATGTTTCAAAAAACTTCCAAAACTATTAAATCAAGAAACTTGAAATAATCTATTTTGTCCTTTCCCCATCCCTTCTCTACAACATTTTCTTGATGTAATAGGTATGGAGATTTTAACTTACGCTACCTTCCATTTTTTTAAGATCCTTTTGTATCAGCTATCTGGTCACGTATGTTCAAGTATCTATTTTGACCTTGCATCTGTGATGCCCAACCAGCTAATACTGCTTTTTATGGAAGCACTTCAGAGCCGCAGGGCCTTGCCCCTTGAGTAAACAAAACCACTACACTCATGCAAGTGAAACATATGCAGCAACAGCAGTGCAGGTGCCAGCACGACTGCAGTTAACATGTAATGCAGTGCACATGACATAGAATGTATATTTATTGTGCATGTACACACATCTGATGCTGCTCCAATCCTTCTGTGGACCCCAAGGAAAAAAAAACAGTCAGGAAAGATAAATGTTGCTGCAGCAGGTCACACACAGCTCAAAGACCAAGAGTTGCACACACCCAGCATTGAAAAAATGCCGTAAGATGCCGTGATGAAGTCACCTGCAGGAAATGCTGTTCTCTGGGCAGTGTCTGTCACACAAGCTGGTTACACAAACTCTCTTCTATCCATATAAATAAATCCATTAGTGGTTCATCTACCGGGACTTGTCTGCAAGAAGATAAACAGTCTAATGCACTCCAGCCTGTACTGGGTGGGAGAATTCAGCCAAGAGACTTGAGAATTCCTCTGTGTGTCTTGCTTTTACTGCACGTGGGACAGACTGTGACCATCAAAGAGCTAAGCAGGATATACTTGGCAAGCATTTTAACTGCTTAAATAGATGAAAACAGGTACAGCAAAAAGTCAAACAAATATGAAAAATTATAGTCACTACAAGAGTACGTTCCTGGTGTATGGTTTGTTCGCTGTAAAGTTAAGATCAACTACAGCTCAAAAGATCATAACAAAATCTGAAGTTCAGTTTTAGAAGGGGATGTCATTACATGGAATCCTCTAAAGGTATTAAAATAACCATGTGCAATATGATTGCTTTTGAAAGCCTCTCTTAAACACCAACACTGCCACTGAAAACACATGTATTCTGTTCATGTAGTACCATTTGATTCTAAAGCCCAACATGGAGGGATTAAAAAAGGAAGAGCCTGAAAGACACTTTCGTTTCCTTTTAAGGTTTTTTCATTTTAGCCACATATAAAGACAAATTCATAGGCAACACAGTATCTCTGATTCAGTCGGTATCATCATGTAATTTGGGCAGCAGACATCTAAGCAATCATTTTCCTTTATATGGCATATATAATTTCACTTATTGCCCAGAAAAAAAAATTAGGAAGGACAAGGAGAGGCCTTCTGTGAAAAATACGAACACAATATAAATTCATAATACATTTAGGGGCAAGTGCAGCTTTAGGAACAAAGTATGGTACATGCATATATCATCATTATTTTAAAAACCAAGTTTTCCTATTGTGACAGCACCTACATTCAGAATTTAACTCACCATGAGCTAAACAAGCATATATCAAAGCCAGCTTCTTGCCACAGAAGGTTTGTACAGGAGGGTTTTACATTGAAAGTACTTACTTGGAGTTTTAAACCAACTGATACCCGGTCCTTCCATCTGCCATTAAAAAGGAAGAATATACACTTTAAACGTAACACTCATTCAAGAGACAAAGTTATATAAATTCTTTGTTTTGTTCCTCATAGCAGTCCTCTGCCTTTGCACCCACATTTGTAACACATTGTCCTACAAGGATAAAAAAAGATTTAGCCCTTACTCTGTCTTGTGTGTTGAGAACTGTGATATTAAAATTCCCTACAGCAGTGACACATTAGCTTTTAATTGCCCACCACACAGAACTTTTACTTGGAATGGAAATACTTCAACAAGATTTCTTTTCCTCCCTTCCAGAAAAAGGTACTGGTAAATCAGATTATCTGCCCTGTCAATACCAGCCAGCAGGACTATCCAGATTTCCTGGCTGAAAGGTCTGTGACCCTACTCTTATCATCAAGCTTTCACATGTGCTTGAACAAATAAAGCAGAGGGCTGTGTGTGGGAAGGCAATCAGCCGTGGCCTTTTCAAAGACTGTGTGAGATACTGAGCTTAGGATCTAAAGCAATAATCTGGGCAAAACCCAGATACCCATAATTTCCATAGTACAGTTACTCAACACTGCTAAGAAGCAGGTGCTCAGTAGCCTTCAGGAGGAGAAGCACAATACAGCACAAATCTAAACTTAAACCCCCAAATTTTTAAAATCCTGTTTTGTCCTAAAAACACTGTAAAAGCAATCTATGTATTTCAGATCTTTTAGAACTTTAAAACAATCTCCATTTGCACTCATAAAAATACTTTCTGCACTTCTAATTCTTTGCTTTCCTGCTTTCCAGCTCCACAAAGGCTGTCTAAAACAAAAAGAGAAGATACTAGGCACTTTGCACTGTTCCTGACCGCTGCTCTTCTTTCCTGCACTCCTAAAACCTCTGATTTGTTCCCTCTGCTTTCTTGTTGCCATGGAGAAGGTCCAACACATGACCCGCTCCGCTCTGAGGAGAGCCTCAACTATTGAGGTCAACCCACAAGCACGCCAAAGGCTCCAAGAGCTCTTTGTGAATTTCTGCCTGATTTTAATTTGCCTCTTGCTGATTTGTATCATTGTGATGCTTCTCTGAAGTTCCAGCACTTCTCTGCACTGTCCTCTAGGAAAGTCACCCCAGTGGGAAGAGAGACCTACACCTGCAACTCCCAGTGCAAGGATCCTCATGTGACAGGGGCTAGCACTTGGACTAGAGGGTGTGCCAACCGGAGCCCTGTAATCTTACTGCTCGCTGCATGTATTAAAAACACGTTTTCTGCGCAGAACAGTGTTTAGAGCCTGTAGTTACAAAGCTGTGCATGACTCAGTTTGTCAGTCTCAATCAAGAGATGTCTTTACAACATGGGGTAAAGTACCGGTAAATCAGATTGTCTGCTCCCGTCAGTAACAGCCAGCAGCTGGTAAACTCAGTGTTTTAGTTAGATAAACACAACCATCACTTTTGGGGGGGCCTGAGTGTTTTTAGGTTTCTCTAAAAATCTTTAAGCCCTTGGAAAGGTTCCAAATTTGGACCATGCCTGCTCCAAGAAGAGCTTAAAGGTACACAGCCGTCAACACATCTTGGAAAAATTTCTGCTCTGCTTAGTTCAAGTTGCTGCACCTCTGCATTATCAACTAAAGGAATTCAAATTGCTTTAGTGTTTTTCAAAGGAATATGAGAATAAACCAGGAACCTCTTCTAATCCAGGAAAAAAAAACTATTTCATATGTTTTTCTCCCTATTTAAGGGATCTGGAAAGATTTTTCATTATGTTTTGCAGAAAAAAATTGACACTACCATAACTGGTATCAAAAATTTTGTTTTCCATAGTCATTTAACTGACATTACAACTGTCACAACTTGGATTCTCAGAGTTCTTAATATCTGCCTTTAGACAACTTAATTAAGGTCTGTTCTAATTTATGTAATAATTTCCTTAGTTTAAAACTACAAAAAACTTGGAACTTGCCAATGCCATGTGAGGTGGCTTATATCTGATGTGGCAAAGAGAAGTCCAGGTCACCATTACTGCTGTGACTGAAGTGCATCCATACAAATACAAGTAACATCCCCACCTTCAGCTGCAAATTCCTGCTAGAGAATACGCAAGTGTCTTCCTAAAATAAATGACGGATAAAAAACCAAGTTATAAAGAATTACGCACAGGAGGGGAAAGCACTGCAGAAGTATCTTTCCAACATGTGAACCATAGGCTATACACATAAAAGATGACACTTCTACTCCAGCAATTGTAACAAGACTGAGCAGAAGACTTCCAACCCTATTACATGTTGCTGATATTAAGTAAAATTCCTAGAAATTTGATACACTTTTCAAATTTAAAGAAAGCTCAAGAATCAAGAGACCAAGGTCAGACAGACATACATTTTTAAGAGATATCCTTCTATTACATTCTATGTAAACATTCATACTGATGAATACAGAAAATCAAAACAAGCGTATCTTGTATTCTGCTTTTAAGACTCAGTATTTCATGAATAGAGGTTGACAATGAACAGCCGAGCAGTTAGAATATGAGCATTACTGATTTGAACTGTCACTGTAAATCTCAATTTCCATTTCATGCATTCTGACCACTCTCACGAACACATGAGATTTTAGCAAGCGTATTTCCCCTTTTAATCCTTCTTCCTTTTCTTCTCTTTTCAAATCTGTGTTCTTGTGATGGATAGAGTTTCTAGCTTCAGTTTGCTTTGGATGTGTTTCAAGAGACTTCAACCAGAAATAGGTAACAGTTTTACAGTACTAAACACGTACTGAAGAAAAAAGTGTTAAGAGTAAAACATCAGCACCTATATTCTGAGGACATGTTTGGATTATAGGTTTCACAAGCAAATAATATAAAGGAGTCAGAGTAAAGCATTGCTAAAAAACGTAGCCCAATAAAAACAAACCCTCCAACTTCCTCTTATGTACCTGAAAATCAGTAACTTCTTTTAAAACAATAACCAAACAAGAACAAAACCAAATTATCAATAAACTGGAAGCCCCACTGCTATTTTACAGCAATGCAGATATATTGCATATACTGTATGGTTCATTTGTGTCTTAGGCTTCTGTTGATCAGAAAATCTGCTACTATCCTCTATATCACCAATTGTCAACTGAACCCAGAGATTAAAAGAAAAAACCTTTTGTACATAGCACAGTCTTCTTTGTAGACTTATATAAGCTTTAAAAATAACATCTACTGTATTTTTATTTAATAAAAGGACTGCTTGAAAAATAATAATGCATAAAATAGATCCAGTTCTGTTTAGAAAGAAGCATCCACTCTATTACTTACTTATTAAAGTTATGTGAAAAAAAACCTAGTCATCACACAGCTTTTAATTCTCTATGTCTCTATTTATCCTGTTTTGGTTTTCAAGAGTAGTCCTCACTGTTTTGCGATGCCCAGGTCACTTACACGCACCTGATTCCCACTCAGTGGCTAGTGCTTGTAAGTATTCCTAATGAATTTTATGCAAGTGTAACCAAAAAGTTCACCACTTTTCCGAGCCATAATAAAAACTGTAAACATGTACAGCATGTACCTTGCATTAAGTTTTCAGTTCTCTGCTCCACTCCACCCAAGCATAAATTTTTTCCAAACGTCATCTTACACACTAATAGTGAATAAAGACAGCTTAACAGGCAAAAATCTGGTATTACCCTTCCTCCAAAAAAAATAGTGACCAACTTCCATGGCAATTTTATACCAGGAAGAAGCTGAATCAGGAACCAAAATATGCTGGTTTTAAAGATGTGTTTCCTCAGCCAGCTCCTCAGCAAAAATTGACATAATAAGTGATTCAGTAATTGAATAATTGGTATTATTCTCTATGTGAAAACAGGACCCATTTAAAAATTGAAACTTTGCTCTGACCAGAACTAGTCAGTAAGGTATCTTAGAAGGCAGCAGATACTCATGTTTCTTTATTAACTCTTCTACATCAGTTTAGCAACAGCTTCCATTCCTAGCAGAACCAAACCACTCAGTTGAAAGACAAGAGTAAAACAGCCTTAAACAACATTATTCACATACCATGCACAAAATATTTGTCACACACCCCCCCCGCCCCCCCAGCACAAAGAATTTTTACTTAAGTTTTGCTACAGCTACACCAATGGCCAATGGTACAACTGGACGAGTGGTAACCTGGGATGCATTAGGAACAGCACTCCCAGCAGGTCAAGGGAGATGATCCTGCTCCTCTATTCAGTCCTAGTGAGGCTGTATCTGGAGTGCTGTGTCCAGTTCTGGGCTCCTCAGTACAAGAGAGACGTGGAGCCCCTGGAGCAGGTCCAGCAGAGGATGACAAAGATCATTAAGGCACTGGAATATTTCTCTGAAGAGGAAAGGCCAAGGGAGCTGGGCCTGTTCAGCCTCAAGAAGACTGAGAGGGGACACCATCAGTGCCCATCAGTATCTGAAAGAGGGTGCCAAGAGGACAGAGCCAGGCTCTGCTCAGGGGTGCCAAGCAGTGGCACAAGAGGCAATGAGAACAAACTGATGCACAGCAAGTTCCACCTGAATATGAAGAAGAACTTCTTTACTGTGCTGGTGACTATGCACCAGAACAGGTTGCCCAGAGAGGCTGTGGAGATGGAGATGTTCAGACACCACCCGGACGCAATCCTGTGCCATGTGTTCTAAGATGACCCTGTCTGAGCAGGGAGACTGTAGTCCCCTCCAACCTTATCCATTTTGGGATACATACAGAACAGTAATAATGAAAAATGTACATACTTTTTAAAGTATGCTGAAACATACTTAATCTATTTCCTGTCTGCCAAAATTAGAGCAGAATAATTGCACACATTAATTTAGAGAGTGTTCTTGTTTATATTTGGAAGCATACTAATACACTATAGGTTACAGACCACATGCCTGTATTTGTATGGCTATTAAGGAATAGTGCCTGGCAGAATACAATTGGAAAATTATTTGTGATATCCTGCAAGATCCAGAGATATCTTATTTTAAAACAAATGTAGTCCTTTTAGCTTTGACCTCCGTGATAAAAAGGGGAAGAAAAGAAAGAAAAAAACAGACAAAAGAACAGAACACATTTATGAGTATTCCTTTAAAAACTGATGTTCACCTCAATATGAACCCTGATAATTTCAATTATTTAACATAGGCCCTATATTTACTGTAATATCTGACTGATTGCTTTATAGGCTTTTTTTTTTTAAAAAAAGTAAAATAATGTCACAAGTTATAGCTTTGTATAAAACGTAAAACTATAAAACACTGCCCTCTTGTGATCTTCCCTAAAAATGTAGCTGATTATTAAAAGGAAGTTTTGGCAACTGTTGCAGTGTTAGGGCTGAGTGGGTTTATATTTTCTTTTCATTTATGTGTATATATTTCTATAAATAAAACCCAATTGTTAAGTTATTAATGCTATCTTAAAATAAGTAATTGCATACGTGCTATTAAAAGTACTAAGGATCCATCCTCTGCCAACTCAATCCAGATTCTTCGTAAGGCATTTGCAAACTGCAGTGGACCTTACACAGCACGCTGCTGGCTAAACACGACTGCACTGCACAATGCCAAATCCTAGAAGGGTAGGAAATACTTCTATTAACAGAGAGACATTTTGCCCAGATAAGAAAGTGGGAAGGGGGGAAGAGGGGGAAGGGGTGTTGTACCTATACAGGTATTTCAGAAGGAAATAATTTTCAACAGTCTTATTACTGAAACAGACCAATCTTTTGTAAATGCAATGGGCCTGAAAAGTACCATACACATTAAAAAAGTCAGTGAAGTGCCAAACTCCATTTAAAAATTCAAGTCCTTCCTCCAATTATTAGTTCTTCAGAAATTCTTCAATACTGGAATGAAAGTTATCATTAACCTTAATTTAATTTCATTTTATTTTTAAGGTATTTGAGAAAAAAAGCTTGTAGGAGCATCCAGAATCCTTTTCCAGAAAAAAAGCCAAACAACTAGCTATTGTAAGTGTACATTTTTTTCTTAAGTGGCATAAACTAAAACCAGGTAAAGAGCTGTGGACACAATGAAATTCATTTGAACCCACATGGCTTCGCACTGAAGGAGCAACCCTAATCTACAACTAAGAGTTTGCTGCAGGCACAGGAGGGCAGACTGATGCACATTATGGATCTTGCCAACAACAGAGGTCTCAACCTGCTACTCAACTTTCTGCTCATTGTCTTGGTTCTAGTGCTCGCATTTATCCTTGTGAAGCTGATGTGAACCTCTGCGAGGCTCTGCTTCCTTCTCAAATTTTGTCTTGAGGATTTTGCAGTGATCATGTAGACACTTTAGACTACCTGAATATAAGTATGTAAAGACTGCAGAGGCTGAAATATCCGACAGTCAGAGAATGTGTTCACACCCCAAATTTATCAGAAAGCAATCCTAAGAGCTGTGCAGAAGCATCTACCTGCCACTGAGTGAAGAAAGCAACAGGTTGCTTGCTGAGTACCTGAAGAAATCCAAGAATGCATCAGCAGCTACTGTAGTTTCCCATTGCTACACCTAATTGTTATTTAAAGATGCACAAATTAATTGCAGCATTTAAGGAACATAATTTCTGCAAAAAGGGGACAGCAGAAATCAGATTTTAAAATGGGATTTCTGTAGAACATACACTTCATGCGAAATGACAGCAGGAAAGCAAACCAAAATGCCAGCATTGAGTTGACAGCACACATCAAATTACCTGTGGAGAGAAGAGCACAGATCCTGTAAATGGAAACAAAGATATCCCTGCAAAACAGCTTGCGGTAGCTGAGATGGGAATAAGTGTAGGTTAAATATGAAAACATAATTATTAGTTAGACCTTTTTTGACCACCTGTGGTTCACTGCAACACCTCAAAAGCCAGAACCCTTCTGTTATCCAGCATATCAAAAGAAGCACCTGTCAAAACAACTGAAAACCAAAGGGCCATTACCCAAGGTTACCATAACTCTGCCCAGGAAACCCTTAACACCAGCACATACACCAGCAGTAGGTGCATCTGCACAGACCCAAGATGCATTACAGCCTCAGGAGAGGATTTACCACTTATGCTCAGGTCAAGTGAGCGGTGTGGGGGCCCTCCAGCTGTATTTGACAGACCACTTGTTACTTGCCAGTGCAATCATCAGTCCATAGTCTGTCCTCACCTCCAAGCATGCAGAAGAAACTTCTTTACAGGACCTTCTTTTGTGGCTCTTTACAGGATGATGTACTTTCCCCACAGGGTCCTGGGAAGGAGAGTGACCAACAAGAGCACACTTCTGTTGGAATGATTTGCCAGGAGGTAGCTCTAAATACATGAGAACTGCTGGGAAAGGAGGGGACCAGATGCAGATTTTCATACATTACATTGGAGCCAAACAACTTCCTCTTAGCATCTCACTTTCTCAAGTTAAACATGGGAACAGTGTGCACCAACAAATACATATTTTATAGTAAATTTATTGCCATATGCATATTAACACACATGCAAGAGGCAGATGTTGTTTCATGGGTTGGGGAAGCCCCAGCTCCAGCTTCCTATTGCCAACAGCACATCCTCCATCCAGCCCATAGACTGCTGAGTGCTGAGTATATTATAGAGCTGATCTGTTTGTGCTCACACTCAGAATTCCTGTATGATCACTGCTGTTGTGGGGTGGTTCAGTTAACTGGATCTACGAACAGATTTCTCACAGGAAAAGGCAGTATGCCCAGCAAACTCGAAAGCTTAAGGAAGTCCTATCTATCGTTAACAGGTATCCACATTCCACTCTATGCTACCTGCTCCAAAGCTTACAGAGCATGAGTGTGCTGGTTTTGTCTGGAATGAAGGTAATTTTCTTCATAGTATAGTAGTTAGGATGGGACTATGGTTTGGTATAACCCCAAAGCATAGCCCCATCCCAGCTGCTATGAAGGAAATTACCTCTGGCCCAGCCAAACCAGCTCAACGGCCTAAAGCAGCACAGATAGTTAAAATGAAAGCTTTTTTCTCACCTGCTCTGAAATATGCACAATAAACATTTTAAATAGCTTCTGCAAACTACATACCCATAGTTTTTTAATGTTGATAGTAGTTATACTAGTATGAATTCCAATCTGTTTACATTTAAAGGAGAAAACTTTGCACAGCTACATCACCATAAGCACTTCATCATTTATTTTGATAATCTTGAAATATTCTGCTGTAAAAAAAAATCTGTAAATTTATATACAAGAGATATACATGGTAATGGTTACATAGTTGTGTATTACTTGGGAGAATTCCTGCTGATGCTTGACATAGATGGCTCAAAGCACACCAAAAATACAGAAACAAACAGGAAACCCACTCTAGTCCAAAGCAGAATAAGAACAGTTTTCCCAACAAAATGGTTATTCACTGACATACTGCTTGGGACTACAAAAGCTTGTTGTCTATATGACCTCCTGTATATTCAGAAATTTCCTTCTCTTAGGGAAACCATGGTGACAACAGTTGGCCCTGACAAAACAATAAAATCACATACTCCTTTTTAATAAATTGAGTAAGATGAGCCTACTGCCACCAATTATAATGTATTTCCAGATCAAAAATTACATACCAAGGAAGTCTGTGAGAAACTCTGCCATTGGAGCACAGACAAACAACCCCCAGATACAATCCCAGTAGCCTCCTCTCAGCCAGCAATGAACATGACAGAATCCCCAGCAAAAGCTGAACTACACTGCTGAAACTGAAACATACATTTTCCTGAGATGACATATAAAGCTGGCAAAGCTATCAGCTAACCAGTGCCAAGACTCTTTTTGCCATCAAGCACAGTCCAAGTTTGGTTTCTTGTCATCTGCTAGCACTTACTCCAGACTGAACCTACAAGCACATTATAATGAATGGAATCCCATTTGTTGGGCTACCAACTTCACACCAAAAGGAAGAGACCATAAAAGCTTAATTATGGCTCACAGTTAAGGAGTTCACTCTGTAAGCTAAAAGTGATAATCCCTCGTGTTAAAAAGTTCTATATTCCTGAAATGTATGGTTGATCTTAGTAATTCTTAATTTTCTGATCTGAAAGGATTGTAAAAAAACCCTAGCTTTGAGCTGACATTCAAGAATGAAGTTTTATGTGGCAACAATGTTATCTGACAAATGTTAGGACTTTTTTTCAATTAAAGTTTTACACCTTTGTTTACCAATGTTTAGATATGCATGTAGTTTACTGTCTTCCTTTTCTGTTTTGCATTGAAAACTGTTACAGTAACTCTAAATTTCTCATTGCATTAAAACTTAATTTCCAGCAACTTTTATACATGTGGTATGATCACTCCAGTGTTTTCCTCATTAAAAAATCCCACTAAACCTGGTACATTAAAGGGAAAAGATGCACTTAAGCAATTTCCACCTATTATCTCTGCAATATTCTGACACAATTTAGCACACCATGAAGGAATCACACAGATGCTCTGTACACTAGAAAAAAAAGAGAGTCATCCTGTGATACTTAAAACACTGTACAAATTTAATATGTACATTTGCAGCCTTCTGAAGCCTTCCTTCTTATCATATGATCTCCAACAATTTTAAAGGCAGGATTTTATTTTAAACCTAATTTTTGGACTAGCACACAGCATGTATCTACATGCATTCAGATAATAGGATATATAATAGGATCAGACTTTAAGAAATGCCATTGCTTGAAAATTTAGAGCCTTTTAATTTAGATTTTTATGGCCTCCTAGTTCTGTAAATGGGAAATGCTGTTGTGTGTTATAAGCATTTTTTTCTCTTAATACTGTCTTTATAACACATTTCCTTACTCAAAGATATGCTGTATATTGAAAACAGTTAAACAATTAAGCGTATGAAAGATAAATTCTGCATGGAAACTTGTTTTCACTGAAGCACTGTTTCTTTGTTTCAGTGCATAAACTGAATTTCATAAACTGAAGAACTGTTAAAATCTGTTCCTAGGAAATGCGTAGGAGAATGTTTATCTTCAAAAAGCATACAAATAACTCACATTAGCTAAGGAAATGAATTTTCAGATGCAACTCCATGATGTCACACAACAACCAAAGAGCAGATTCTCCTTGGAGATTTATTTCTGAAATGTACAAACATCACACACAGAGCTGAAGGATGCATCTTCTCTACGAGGCACTCTTGTTCCACGGCACATTTTCTGCAGTTGCAAGCCTGACCATCTCCCGAAGGACAATCGCAATGTAGCTATAGGTCTTCTTCCTAACACTCTGAGCTTCCCTTACAATGAGCAGGAAATTTTATTTTACAACCCATGGTTTACAACTGGAATTGAAAAGCCACACAATCAGCTTTATAACTTGGAGAGTAAAGTATAAGGAAAACCACTGAGTTCAGTCAACTTCAAACTACTAAGAAAGCAGAGAATCTTAAGCTTGAAAGTAATAAACCTTGGAACAGCTTTTGAGGGGTGTTACATTATACTTTCCATTAGCCTTTAGAGTAAACAAATAGAAAGCTTGTTTGATTTTACAAAAATTAACTCTGAATTAGAGTCTTCTATGGTCAACTGTATATTTTCGGCTGTGAGGACACAAAAACTTATTTGAAGGGTGTATTATTAAGTCCAACAGCTGTTCCTGAACCATGAGTCCTCAAAATCAACTCAGAAAGTTGTTGCTGTCTATTCTTACTTCTTTAGTGACAGGCTGGTAGAAGGGGAAGCTACAGAGTGCAGCTATCTTAAAGATACACAAAGCTGCTTTAAATTAACAGTTGAAAGCAAAGGTTGTTGTATTCTCTGTTCATGGCAATAGTAGTTTTAAAGCAAAATAATGATAAACTATTTTTTTCAGTCCTAGAAAAATCACTACATTTCCATCAGCATATATACATGTTAAAAGCAAAACAGCAGAAGTGATCCTTACTAAAAGGAAAAGAAAAAGAAAAAAAATTTCTACAGAGCTGTGGCTTTTGTCCCCTTTACATTTCATCAGCTTCCTCTTAGGCCTTCTACTCTATCTCTTAGATATATATTCCACTTAGGATTGTAGTTTTCTTGGTTTCTCAGAAATAATAAAATACCAGTTCCCAGCGACACATGTGATCTCTGAAAAAAGGCCACAGCAGAACGATGGTGAGGTTTCTTTAAAAAACAGGTGTCAACACAGGAAGAACCATTCTCGTTTCTTCTTTTTTTTCTGGCATCTCTAGATGCTCCATAGAGCTGTAACCTCTGTCAGAAAGTCATGGAGGGCAGGGAGGGACAGCAGGGGATGCCTCTAAGAGCCCGAAGGCTCACTGCCCTTGCACATGCTTTAACCTTCTCTGGGTCCTATTTCACAGCCACATTTCACTTGAGGACACAAAACAGATCCCATTTCAAGGCCCAGAAACATGACTCCAGATGATGGCAATGGAAGTCCTTGCTAAGGCCATCAGGAATTTCCTCCACAGAGATGTAAAAGTTACAGGTGAAAGAAACAAAAACAACTTTTAGGCAATATATCGAAACTCAAAAACACGGAAACGTGCAGCACTGTTTTTGAATCTCAGTCAAAGATAATAAAGCTTGTGTTCCCCCTGCTGGCTCTGTCTTCCTAACACAGCTCGGCAGCAATTCCTGCGTGGATGAAAGTTTTTGAGTAACTGTAATAACACATACACGGCTTCATCTGTTTCAAACATTTAACTTTGCCTTCATACTGTATTTAATCATGATGAGAGTGAGAAAGCACTTCTGAGACATGAAGGACAAAAGCTGGGAGTTGTTTTGATCTACACAAAAATAAATTTCTAAAACACCCATCCTAAACAAAGTGTTGTAAAGATGTTGTAAAGTGTTGTAAGATGAAGTGTTGTAAGATGAAGAAGAGACACAAACTCAAATGAAGTAAGTAAGTAAATAAAGCTTACTCTGCTCTTGTGAGACCCCATCTGGAGTCAGTTCTGGTGTCCCCAACATAAAGAAGAATGTGAAACTGTTGGAGCAAGTTCAAAGGAGACAACAAAGTTGGTAAGAGGACTGGAGCACCTCCCCTGTGAAAACAGGCTGAGGAAGTTGGGGATGCTCAGCCTGGAGAAGAGAAGGTTGCATGGAGACCTCAAAGCAACCTCGCAGTATCTCAAGGGAGCCTACTGGAAGTCTTTCACAGGAACTGTAGTGATAGGACAAAGAGTAATGGGTACACACTGAAAAAAGGGAAATTTAAGGCTGAATATTAGGAAGAAATTCTTTACTGTGAGCGTGGGAAGACAGAGAAACAGGTTGCTCAGAGAAGTTGTGGATGCCCCAACCCTGGCAGTGTCCAAGGCCATGCTGAATAAGTCTTGAGCCACCTGCTCAAGTGGGAGGTGTCCCTGCCCATGGCAGAGGGGGGTTGGGACTAGATGATCTTTAAGGTCCTTTCCAACCCTTAACATCCTGTCATTCTGTATATTTGAATCCAAAGAGAGAACCACCAGGCACAGCAACCTGATCACAAATCTCAGCACTGCTGGTGGCTGCATGTCTCAGGTGTTCAGGAATACCTGAATGCATGGACACCAAGCCCCCTCACAGTACCCTGCTGTCACTTCCCAAACCCTGCATGTGCTCCTCAATGCCACCAGCAGCTGCCAACTTCCAGGAGCCCAGCTGGCAGCGCCCCGGACCCAGCCTCAGCACTGAGCCCGTCTCTGCCACTTTGGCTCTGAGAGGACCCATCAGCCTCTGCTCCCTACCTGGAGAATTTATCAACATCAGCATCTTCAAAATGTGTAGAGAAAGATAAGGGTTTCTGCAGCAATAAAGGTAAAGGGTGGCTACGTATAACAATGTCAGGTTTTTAGACAAACCCTTAGAGATTACTATTCGTTTGGCCATATTAATTTGTATTAATTGGATTCAGTTTTCTTAAGTTAAAAAAAAAACCAAAAAAACCACCAACAACAAAAAACAACCCAAAAAAACCCCAACACAACAAAAAAATCAAAACACTACCAAAAACCAAAACCAGATCATCATTAAGAGCAAAACAGGATGTTAAAAATCTCTAAACTTGTCGTTCTTTCCTTCAATATACGACACAAGGAACAAAAAAACTTGAGCACAATTCTTTGTAAATTACTTAACGTACTTGAGGCTGAAGAAAACAGGAAATCCGAACACACTGCTAGATTATCTCTGCTGAGATAATATCCTAGCCTAAACCTAAAATGCCTTTTAGACAAATTTACATATTTGTAATGTTAATAAGATTAACATTACAAAATCACCTGGGATTTTTTTGTGAAGCCAAGCCAAACTTACTACATAAGTAAACATGAACATGTAGATTTTAAATACTGCCATCCTTCACAAACGGTACTTCCCCATTACAGGAGGAGCTGGAAACAAAGACTGTGAGTTGCCATGTTTGAAAAGGTTACCTGTTTCTCAAAACCATATGCTTGATATTCTCAATATTAAAATATTTCAAGTATGATCCATCAACCCCACATACTATTTCATTTAAATACACCAGACTTGTTGACTACTGTTAGTTGATTTTAACTAGTTAAAAAATAAGCAGTAATATCAACCTGCATTCAGATTTTAAGTGTTAGGCATAACGAGAGGACATATTCATTCATCTCTGCAGTACACAAAAGTCATTCTTATTTTCCTGAATGTATAAATACAGCCTCTTTGTAAGCCCATTCAGATCAAAATACATTCACATTTCCTCCACTAGGAGGAAATTAGTTTTCAGTTAGTCGAAATTAATTTTCAGTTAGTCGAAAACTACTGAAAAGGCTACTTGATGAACCTCTTCCTGTGCCCACCTTCAGATAAAGACATGTTAGTCCCATGCGGACAGACACAATGCATCAGTAAACTGTAAGCAGACACCAGAAATAAAAGAAAACCCAACAAACAACTAATATTGAGAAACAAGCAGCAACAGCCCAAAACAAAGCTTAAAAATACCACCACCTGGTTAGGAGGACTTGTTCCCCTTCCTGTTTCATTAAAAGCTGCCTGTTACTCCTCAGGTATAACACAGGATGCCACATGATGGCAGCAAACACCAAGCTTTAGCCTTACCTGCACAGGCTGGTCACCTGCTGCTCTGAAGCCTTCAGGCTGCTGCATGTGCCATGCAGCCAGGCCGTAGGGCTCCTCAGCAGCCCGGCAGTCCAGGGGATTTGCCCGTAGCTGCTCCTTGAGCCACATCTGAGTCCTCACTGCCGGCTGTATGGGAGCTCCGCTCACAGCCTGCTGTCCCAGGGTCGCGTATCTCTGGCCGAAAGCTTCGCAGCTGCCTGCCGTAGGTTTGCTTTCAGGTAAGGCACTGTAGGTCAAGTCTAAGGCATGTCTCCTACTTGGGGAATCTGAAACAAAGTCGTCTTTGCTGCACGTTTCAAATTTGTATTTGCAGTCCAGTAGAGAAGATCGTTTTTTCCCCATTTCTTTGTCCTCAATTTTTAGCAACTCCATGCTGTCATGCAAACAACTTGGCCCATTTGTCCTTAACTGAGGTGGCACAGCTTTGTCCGTTCCAGCCCTGTATTCCACTGAATGACTACTTCTGTCTTGGCTGAAGTTATTTGGTGAGCTGAGTTTAGATAAGGAGGACCATTTTCTTACAGGTCTTGCATCTTTCATGTCAAGAGAATTGTCCAGGGCTCCCTGATTTCTGCCTCCTCCTGACCGTACAAAGCTTGTACTCCATTTTGAGCCATCAGACTTGAAAGCTTCCCTGTGTTTGGAAAGTGAAGAGCTGGCACTAGACAGCATCACATGGGCAGTGGGAATAGAAACCAGTGATCGGCTGGGCTTAAATGATGATGTACCACTTGAAGTTGAATGATCTGTGAAGAGAAATTTATCACATAAGTAAGTACAACACAGAGCTCATTAACATTCGTTCAGATAGGACAAAATATCAAATTCAAGGTGAAATGCAAAATAGAAGGAGTGCAGTTTCTTGACAAAATAGGGACTTCTAGACCATTCTAAACTGTGAGAATGGAAACTAATTAAAGTGGGAGATTTTCAAGTATATTTTGTTCAGGTGTCATGATTACAAAAAGAGAAGTGCAGTAAGCACTGGAAACAGCAGCTCCAGATAAAATTCTCACCCTGTAGGCCAAAGAAACCATTGTTCATTTCCCAGCTTTAAGGTGGCAGGCTGGATTTCTCCCCTGCCCCGAATAACACTAAGGAGCTTCTATACCATTAACAGTAGAGGTGTTCAGGTGCCACAAGCCTCTTCCATCACCCCTCTTCTCATTTTTAAAGGCAAAACAATTCAAAAAATGCACTTTGTAAAATGGCAGTGCTGGAGCCAAGCCAGTTTAATAATGGTCACTTGGACAGAGTTATTCATCCCTTCTGGATCTCACCAATTTCCAAGTATGCTCCCTGTGCTGTGTTTGGCTGGGAAAGGGTTAATTTCCTCCACAGTAGCTGGTATGGGGGCTATGTTTTGGATTTGTTCTGGAGACTTGTGTTGGTGATGCAGGGATATTTCAGTGCCTGCTGAGCAGTCCTTACACATAGTCAAGGCCTTTTCTGCTTCTCACCCCAACCCACCCACCACTGAGGATGCTGGTGGTGCACAGGGAGCTGGGAGGGGACACAGCTGGAAGAGCTGACCCCGACTGACCAAATGGTTATTCCATATCTGATGGCACCAGGGTCAGCAATAGAACTAGGGAGAAGGTTGGTTTGGGGGGCTGCTGCTCAGGCAACAGTCAGCTGGTGGTGAAACACTGTTTTAATTTGCAGCCTTTCTTGGTTCTTGCTTTTCTGCGTTACTTTCCCTACAATTCTTTTCTTCTTTTCAATTATTAAGCTGTTTTTATCTCAATCCATGAGTTTTTTCACCTTTACACTTCCAGTTCTCCTCCCCATCTCACCAGGGGTGGGGGCAGGACAAGTGAGTTAGTGTCTGTGTATTTACAGATTCAAATACAACACCACAGAGAAACTGTGTGTATCAGTTTATAAAATCTTTTCCAAGTCAAAATATCAAGAACAGAGAAATCAGGGAGGTGATACTCAGGAGGGAACAGTAGAGCAAAGATGAGAAAGGTAAAGGAGAGATTACTGGAGACTGGCTGAGAGCTCTCAGACACACACCAACATGTGCTTAGCATCACAGGCTGTGGGCAACCAGAAATAAACACCTAATTCTCTCATTAGAGGATCAGCCCCCACCAAGTCAGGTTCATGGCAGATAGACAGAATGCCAAAAAGAGAGACAGATACATTCTTCTTATTTCTTTTATCCTAACCTAGAGAGAACCTCTCTTTGAGATTTGTCAACTACTACATGAATTCATACTGGGATAATTTAAAAGTAAAAAACATATTGCTCTACAAGTACAACTGGTATAACCAGTTCAATGGCTACTCTAGGTTAATGTGACTTGGTGAAAGCCAGAACATTATCTATTAATTAAGCATACTTTGAAAGCATGTATTTGATTCAATATAGCACACCACAGACAGAAAATGGAAGAGAGCTTCCAATGGTGCAACAACTTTCAAAAATGGTAGCACTTCTTTTTCCATGTATCCAAACAAAAATATCCTTACCTGCAACTTGAATATTCCTCCCTATTTCGCATCAGACTTCCTCACTTTTTGCACTTGCAGCCCAACAAAAAATACAGTCCTACAGTCACGCTCTTCATTAGAAAAATGCATTATGGCCCACAAAACAATAAACAGTTCTTGATTGATACCTATTTATAACATAGTTAATATAATAACTCCTAGAAAGGCAGAAAATCTTGCTGAAGCCTTCCTGCCTCCCAATGAGTCCCTGCCCCACCATGTACCCTCTCGTCTCAGTGCATAAGCTCATGCCTCACAGTTTCCTGCTTCTACTCAGCTGCCTACTTTCATAGCAGAAATGATGCTTTAGATTTTGACTTTTATATTTTTCAAAATCCTGTACTGCTTAGTGTGTAGCTCTGAGGTTTCTTGTAGCCTGTTAATTTCTGTTCTCTCGTACTGAGTAGTCATAACAAAGCCTCTCTGGGCCTGCTCTTCAAGGACACCTAGACTGTCCTAGGCCCAAAAAGTGTAAACTAAAAGCCTCTGAAAGGGGGGCAAGCTGAGGGGAATTACATCATTAAACTGAAGCTTTAATTGGAGAGTTAACCCTGGCTATGCAAATGAACCAAACCTATAAAGGTGTAAAGAACTCGTGACCTGTTGTCCATCTTGGGGTCCATGTTGGCAATTGCCTCTGGCTCCCAGGGTGTACCTTGAAGGCCCTTCAAATAAATACCCACCTTTATTCCCTTACTCCTATCTGTTCTCTGTTTATAGGTGGCCTGATAAGGCATCAGTTACAGAACGTTGCTCTCTTTCAGGCTTGGCAACACTGCCACGGCTGGTTGAAGAGGACCAACAGTTTAAGAGCTGTTCACAGGGTGCTGATGGTGGCCAGAGAACACACACAGGGGCTGTCTTCTGCAGGGCCAGGAGTGGGACTTCAGTGATCCTTGTAGGTCCCTTCCAACTCAGGATACTCTCTGATTCTATCATAAAGTTAAATGGAGTGCAGAATACTACCAGCTTGTTACCTGATTAATCATGCTGCTAATTTAACTGGGGGTAACATTTTTTGCATGCAAGACGGAAGGCATTCCTTCCTCCCTGCAATTCTTCCTTAAAAATTCTATACTGCAGAGAGAAACATTTTTATTGGCTGTTCTGTCTTGACATTGCTCAAGAGGTGGGACATGTTAAAGAGGAAGACAGAAGGCCACACAACCCATTTCAAGCAGACAGAATTAGAGTCTTCTGACCAAACGCAGCAGTGCCCGCAGATATTGCAACACCGGAGATGGTGACACTGCAACACTATTCGTTTCCAAATTGTGATATGCCCACATGTAACCTATTTGCCTGTGCCAGGTACAATATGAGCTTCTTTCAGTTCTGCCTCCTGACTTCTCTCATGGCACATCAGACACTTGCATCAAAATCCCCTACAAATTGGGTACATCTGGCTACACTGCGTAGCAGGGGCTGCAGCTTCCAGTCCTGCCCTGCAATGGAAATAAAGATACATGGCCACCTCTCAGGATGTCAAAGCAGTGACAAGAAAGCAAGAGAGGTGCTGGTGCAGCTGGAGTCTCAAACATATGTATCATGAGATGGAAAGTCCAGATTAGAGTCCTGCTTTTGGAGAACATGCAGCAGAAGAGCAGGAAGAGACTCCCGCTCTCCCCTCCTACTCTCTCAGCAAAAGTAGGCATGGAAATGCACAGCAGAAAGAAATGCATCTCCTCTTGAACAGGTAACTCCTTAGCTTGAAGCTGCTGGCTTTGTAACTCCCAAGAAAATTAACTTTGTATTGAGCCTTACCTAGAAGCTGAATCTGACACAGCACAAAGTCAGTCCAGCAAAGGCAGCAGCCTCAGACCTTTTTATAGCCAAAGAAAATAAGAGTATATTAGGATTCAAAAAGAACTGATCTGTGTTTTAGGCTATGCAGATTTCTAGGACTAGAAATGTTACATCTGCAAGTGAAAAGTAAAAGAAATTCTGTATACATGTATCTGTAAAACATAAAATAATAAAATACATATAGTAGTACTTAATACAGCATTTTCAGTCTAAAATACTGACTTAATGTTATCCATACATGGTCTTGAAACTAAAATTAAAACCAATAATAATTAGAAATGCACTATATCCTTAATTTATTAGAGTTATTAATATGTGGTAATCTTTATTTTTCCATCTTCTACTCTAAATTTAATTAAATTAAAAATTAATTAATTTTGAGTTAAGATTTGAACTTCTTTTCCTCTCTTCCAATTCTAAACTCTTCAAGCAGATTTGAACTTGAAATGCCACTTATATCCAAGTACAGCTGATGGATGCCTCCAATAATTTGTCTCAAAGAGAAACACGGTAATTTTGGCTTCAAGTTGTCCTAATTAGTCTTCCCATTAACACTCACTGAAACATATGAGAAAATTCACACTTTTTTCTTAGAGCATATTGCTTAAGTCTGCCTTGCCTGCAGGCTCAGCTGGAAAGAGAACCAGTCTGCAATTCAGAAACATCTCTCAACACAAAAAGCAGGAAATTCGTAGATTTCATTGAAAATAGGAGAGAATACAGAAAGCATCAGGAAACTTAAGAGACATTATTTCTTTTGTAGATACAGCAGTAAGCTCCATCTGGCCAAATCCTGCCAAAGACTATTTTATCTAAGCAGCAGGTTTTTCCCTTCCATACAGGCAGGGGTAAGCAAATGCCAGTTCAGAACTGAAAGCGCTCTCTCCTTGGGATTACTTGGGGTTTACTTCACTGATCTGGTATTTATTTGAAGATTACAAACACTCTTAAACATGGCTTGTATGTCTCCAGAGTCTTTCAAAGCTTAAAACTGCTCTCATTCTTGAAAACCGAAAGAGACAGAAGGATAAAAAGTAGCTAGATGCTACTGGTTTTCCTTTCAGCAGAATTAAGATTATATGACAAATTTTTCTTTTCCTTTATCCTAATAACTTTTTTTGGGGCCCGCCACAAAACTCCCTGGAGCACTCTTCTAATAGGCATGACATTTTAATACCTGATCCAGTACTTCCAAAGCCACATAAATAAGAGAATTGAAAATATGCTATTTTAGAAACACATTACAAGACTTCTACCACATAATAGGAACAGATGGAATAAAAAAATGAAGAACATTTCATATGGCTTTCTTATCATCTTGTGTTACACTTCTGAAATATTTAATTACTGCTTATCTGGCATAGAAAATAATGTAAAAGAATCAATTTTGGTCTTAATAAAAAACTAATCACAAAGAGAAAGCACAGCAGGCACTTTTTTCTGAAGAGGGGTAGAAGAAAGAAACTCTTCAATATGAAGTTAATGAACACCTCCTACTCATTTGCATTTCCCTGTTCTATGCTATTTAAATTACTGCAAGAAAAACCTCTGAAGTCATTTCTCAGGCCAGACACACCGCCCTCATTCAGCTACTTAAAATCCTTGTCTGTTGCCTAACAGTCAATCAAAACACACAAGTCAGAAAAGGTTCACTGTAATCCTAAACAACTGCAAAATTAAACCAGTGCTATAAGAATTCCCATCTAAGATATACTTCTGCATGGGATAAATTCTTCACTGCTCCCAATAAGATATTATCAAACAGTAGCAGAGTAATCAGCTAATATAGTTATCCAATAGTAATCAAAACCAAAATGCATTTGATACACGTGTTTATGGGATGCACATGTATCTAATGCCATTGAAAACAGAGAACCTTCCTTGTGTGAAGGACTTTGAAATTTGATATTTTATCCAGGGTATAATTAGAATGTCCTGATCATGGACAGAAACACCAGTATTAAAAACAGCCGACCTTTTCTTCCTGTCCTCCCTTCCCACTCACCCCCAAAAACACTGACATAGTTTACCCCAGTCCAGGAAAATAAACTGAACTATGCTTATTAACAGAGCAGAAGGTAAACAGGGGAAGTGAAGCCTCCATTATGCAAATTGAAGGTCTTGAATCTGGCTGCAGTTAAGTGAACAAAAGCTCTGGCATTCATAATAGGATGTCGATTCCTCTGAACTGTTCTGTAGCTCTTAAGTGCGTGGACCCCAGCAACGAGCTACAAACGATTCCAGCATCCAGCACAAGACTGAAGGGGCCATGAGTCTTCCATCTACCACACAAGAACGTAGCTGCTTCCCAGAAATCTCCAAAACAGTGGCTTTCAACAACAGAAGTGTCTAACTCTCCTAGGAGATGGTTGAAACACAACAGGATGATGTGCCATGACAGCAGTATTGATGTGTGTTCCTCCCTGCCTACTTACTCATAGACTGGACCAGCCTTAATGCAGCAGAGATAATCAGATGGGCCAAATAAGACATTTCAAAGTGGCCAGGCAGGAGGCCAGTCCTAGTAAAAAGCCCTAAGCAGACTGACTCATCATTCTCTGGAAGCAAAGGCATGCCTTTCCCGGGTGCAGCAGCAGTCACAGGAATGGTTGAGGCTTGGTTGGTTTGTTGGGGGTTTTTTGGTACTGTCTAGAATTCTTCACCATTCTTTTTACATGCCCTCTTCATATTATTCCAAGTTTACTATGCCAAAATTAGAGGTGAATGAAGGAAGGAAATCTCTGCAAATAACTCTCTTCCAAAGGCTAAATTAGAACACGCATCACAGAAAGCTGTGGCAGCAGCACAGAAGGAAGCACTGCAGACACAGCAGAGAACTGTTCAGACATTTAACAAGTTCTGTATGAGAAAGAATTCTTAAACATTGTTTATGAAGTTCTGTGTTTGAACAGAAAGGAACAATAAAAGAATAACTAACAAAAAACTTACTAGAGGCAAAATATAATACTAACTAATGCTAATCTAAAATAGTATTAAATACTAAAATACTTTCTGCCAGTAAACTGAGATGGTTGTCACATCTATGCCTTCAAAGCAGAAACACTCATGTGGTGTTCAGAAGCAAGTCAAATTAATGTCGATTGGAAAAAAGAAGGAAGTTCACTGCCTTCCACCATCACCATCACTGTACTGCCAGTATCAATCAGAACTCTTTTACGTAAGATGTGGATTGCAAACTCTGAGTCAGTTCTACTTTGTTTCACATTAATTGTGTGGGACTTTTTGTAATCTACTTTGTTGCACATCAAAGGAATGCAAGTTGTACCTAAAACCTCGCTAGGTTTAGAAGTTTAAGTAATTAAAAAACTATATAATTCACAAAGAATTTGAACAGTACAATGCTGAATAATATGAATGTGAACTTACAAGGTTGCAGCTGAGATGGGATTTTCAAAAACTGACGCAATTTTGTTGCTTTTAGGACTTTCCTTCAGATGAAATACCGGTAAAGCTACTATCCCTGAGCAATGCTATTGTAGAGAGATGGAAGAAGGAAGAAATGGTAGGACTGCCTCACAGGCCTCCTACAATGCACAGAAATCAAACAATTCTACAAGGCAAGTTTAAAGGATTTTTAGTAAGTAGAGCAGAAAGCCATGCTGGAAAGAGTAAAAGCTGAACACGTAAGTACCAGGACGACACACACTCTTACGCAAGGAAAGAAACGCAGAGGTAACACAGAGTTCCAGAAAATGGCAAACAGCTTCTCAGACATCCTTACAAACAAAGGGAACAGTACATATGTATGAGTATACTTGCACAGAAACTTGCCTAACATATCCCATCTAATTTATTAAACACCTGGTCACTTGGTATCCATCTTCATTATCCTCCTCCTCTACGGCTTAATGACTTTATTTTTCCCCTATTTGTGACTTCTAATTCTTTTCCATGCCCTTCAGGCAAATGCATCTTCTCCTTTGTTTGCCAGAGAGGTGATAAGGTAAGCAACAATCCTACTCTGAGTAAGCAATGAGGACAACAGTGTTCATCTGCAAATAATATGAAAAAAGAGGAAGAGGGGAAAAAGTATGTTCTAAAGTTTGTTAAACCTTAACACAGAAACTGACTGTCATTGAACACAAGAAAATTATACCTCTTCACTGAGCAAAGGAGAAGTATTTACTGAAAGAAAAGTACTCATATTTCCCTATTTTCACATTATTCACATCCTGTTTTCTGGAAAGGTTGTCTTGATTCACTTAGATTTACCTGAAAACTCAAATGTTTTCCCTAGAACACGGTACTGACCAGGAACGTACCCCTATAGGAGCTACTATTCAAGTTATAATATTTCTGGTACTGAAATACTCGTTCACAAGTCTGCTCTTTGATCAAGTCTCACTAGGGAACAGCCAACGCTCAACAGCTTTGATTTATTTAAAGAGTGCTGTCCCATGCTTGAGAGGTCATCCCTGTACATTAACATCAGGTTCCCACCACACCTTCTGAGACAGCAGACCTGACAAAAAACCTCAGTATTGAATTTCTTAAGATTCTAGCAGCAAGAACACACAACTAAGTGACACAGTGGGCCACACCTTCATATGATCTTCACCTTAGCACTACAAATCAATCTCTGTATTCCATGACCAATTCCACGATTTCAAGAGCCAAGTTCTTAATTCCATCACTTGCCATCTAACTTTAGAGGCAATCTGAGCATCTTCCCAAAGAATTGCACAGGGGTGATCAAACCAGAATCACTGCCAAAACAAAGCACACAGAGCTCATACATTTGCTTTTTTGATCGTACATGATCAGTTAAAAAACCACTACACAGGAGACAAGCTCTGTAGAAAGTGTTAGTCTTCTCCTATGTGCTACTGCAGCCAGATTTGAGGTCAAAGTTCCCAATACTAACTGAAGTTAAAATACATTTAGTAGAAGGACCTGTCATCCAAAACACTCCTTATTAAAAGTGAATACACATTATCCTGAAATATACAGCAGTTTGGGGTTGGATTTTTTTGTGCAAGAAAATAATGGGTAAAATGATCCACATTCTGCTTTAAAAAAAAATTTCTTTAAACTAGCTATTTGACAGTATTAATTATAATAAGACTCAAATAATAAAATTTTACATTTATTTCAACTAACAAAGCTTAACAAAAACGCCTAACAGTATTTTGTGTTTTGCAACAGTTGACTTCAAGGAGACTGCACCAAGGTAGTGCAACAGTTTTTGATAGGGGAAGACAAATACAAACTCCACAAACAAACAGAAAAAGGCAAGTTCATGTGAGTGGTACAGTAAACCTGAGGTCTTAACACTCTTTAGGTATATACATGCAGAGAGAAAAAAGAAAACTCCTATGCCCCCAACATATCAGATACATACCAAGTATATCCCTGCCCAAGTATATCCCTGCCCAAGGGATGTTAGCTTAACTGATATTTTAGGACACAAAAAAGAGTACTGCCTATTAATATTTCTGTGAAGTGCCAATTTACCAGCAATATCTAGGCTAATAATACTCAGATGGGGAATCCGCAACTCCAAAAGTGAAGCGTCTTCGAAAAAATTTAGTAACTTCTACTCTTGAGCCCGATCTGGGTCAACTTAGCTCACTCACATGAAACCCAGATTCAGAAGATGATGTAACAGGGGACTGTAAAGGAAAGTAGCAGTGTATAGAGGTGGGATGCTGCCACTCCAAAGTGAAGTTAGACATCAGTCCTGTGCAACAAAGGCAGCTCTAATGAATAGGCACACAGTTCAAAAAGCAGCAGGCAAAACTTGTTTTACAGGAAAAGATTATTCAGCACAGAAAAATAAATTACAGCAAAGTCAACTACTGCAAGATTCTATTCTTGTCTTCCTTACTCTACTCAGTTATTCCAGATGCCAATGTTACAGAAATCTGAAAGTAGAGATTCATTAAAAGAACAAGCAACAAATACAATACCATGGGATATTTAACTGAAGCAGAAAATATTTCACAGATTTTATCTGAGCAAATAGTCTAAAGTAGGTAAGCCCAAGAGCAAATTTTCCTCTGTATTAGTCACTGAAAAAAAGTTATTTATGACTGCTATTGGTCCAAGCTTGCAATGGCCATCTGCTAAATTAATCTGTAAAGAAAAAGGCTAACCTAACTTACATAAAAATCTCTTTAGATGAGAAAACCGAGCATGTTAAGATAGAAGCATGTCTTAAAAGAATGAACTCGTTTTACCAGAATACAATAAACCTTTCAATTTATGTATTTTGCCTCTTTAACCAAGGATATCACAAACCCACAGCCAAATAAAATAGCGATTTCTAGAAATACAACAGAGTAAAGAATGCTCTGAACAACCATTTTGAAAAAGTTAAACTTCCCATCAGTAAGTTCCACACACACAAAGAAATGCCCCATCCTCAGCATGTTCTCCTGATGTGCCTCTCTACGCTCAGCTTCAGCTTTGGTGCTATTTTGCTGCTGTACATGTACAGCACCTGAGAGAAAACTGTGCTACAGGATGTTCACAGGCTGCTGTGTGAGTACATGTGAGTTACATGCAGCTGGACACCACAAAATAGTAAAAAATAATACGCATGCAGTGTGGATGCTCTATGCAAAAGAGCACAAACCAAGCAAAAGAGAAATCTGTATCCCACAGCATCTATCTTCTCCAGCCATCTAGAGCTATTTTTAAGAAACAGTTATATAACTAAGTAGAACAATTTTTAGATTAACGGTTCTATTTTCACCCCCAACGCCCCCAGATAAGAGGATAAAGCAATATTCCAGAACCGCAGTCACGTAAACAGGCAACTTGATTTCATTGAAATGGAAGTATGAGTGAAAACCTATACGGCCACGGGGAGTTTCCTTTGTGGTTGGTTGTCTCATTTTTTAGAAGTCATTTCTTTTAACTTGCATTTGCCCTTTTATGAAGGCCATCTACAGCTTCCAATTCCATTTTCCAGCAACAAGCACTTAACAGCGAAGATACGAAGAAATCAAATATCCCCCTAGGACCTTCTTTAAAGGGGAAAAAAATACTCTGGATGTCACAATGTATCTGTTCTCCTTCCTTTCTGTATCTGCAAGATATCCATGCCACAAATACCATCTACTTCAACAGCCACCAGATACCCCCTCTCGCTGGCATTATTTTTTCATCCCCAGCTAGGGATGACTCAAAAAAACTGGAGTAACTTAGCCCATCAGAACAGAAATCTGTCCCTGCCCTCCAGAGGGGGATAATTCGAGGTATTTTTGTTCTCTTTAAGAGAACACACAGTACACAGGCACATACCTACCCCTTCCTATACCAAGACAGCTGCAAGTTGTGCTTTCTCAGTCTCCACAGGAAACTTATTTGTAGAATCCCAACTCTCTAGCTTACCTCTGTTGCCATCTCATCTACAACAGGAATCCCAGATAATCTAGGCTGACACCTTTCAGTAGCAAAACTACCTCACCTAAGACATGAAGGGCAAAGGACACGCATAGGAGAGTTAAGAGATGCCTTCTAACAGAAGGGACCAGAGCAAAACCTGAGGGCTCCCAGAGAGCACTGTCATTCCAGAGAGTTAAAACTCAGTGGTTGACCAAGGTGTGTATCAATAACTCACATTGTCTTCATAACTACAGGAAGAAACACAGCCCTCAATTAAATGTCAATTAACTTTAGAAGGTTAAATCCCACTTTCAAGGAGACTGGAGTTTCTGGCTATGTTTTTGAGATAATTATCCACTAATGACAGTTTAATCCCTATTCCTACGAAGATTGTCTTTATATTGAAATAATTAATTTAAAATTAATCAAATATTAAAATACTTAGATTCAACTGGTACCTCTTCTGCACACCAGAGAGCAATGGATCTCTTGGTTCACAGCCCACCAGGAATAGGTCTAACAGGACCAGCACCCTCCAGTTTTATGCCAGGCTACATAAGTGGGGAAGACAGAACGTGCCTTCACTTTTTTCTCCAGTCCCACAGTTCAGCCTCATTTCCTCCCCTAGCTCAGCCTTGCACACAGTAGTCATCCTCCCATCCTACCTCTGTATTCTCACTGTGGGAGCACCAGCCCGAATCCATAATCATAGAACAGAATCATTTAGGTTGGAAAAGACCTTCAAGATCACTGAGTCCAACCATTAACCTGGCACTACCACGCCCCACACTAAAACCATGGCCTCAAGCACCACATCTGCATGTTACCTTTTGAAAACCTCCAGGGATGGTGGCTCAACCACTTCCCTGGGCAACCTGTTCCAATATTTGACAGCCCTTTAACTGGTAACTCTTCCAAGTATCACAGGGACTTCTGCGCAGTTAGAACACGTGTACATTACCCAGACGGAAAAAGAACTCCTGTTGCAGGCAGAAGCAGGTGCTGTGAGCAGCCGCAGCAGCGAGGCTGCCACGGGCCCAGTGCGGCAGGAGGACACTGCCTGACGGCTTTCACTGCTTCTCAGCAGGACTGTCCCTGCCTGACTCCTTCCTCCTGCTGCAGACCAAGGTCAGGCCAGGTCGCCAGGCACGGCCACCCTGCCTTGCTGCAGCACTGCCACTGCTGTGCCCCTCTTGGAAGCACTTAATGGGTCACAAGCAATTTACTTAATACACTTGGGGAATGCCTACATCAAGCAGTAATCCCTTCCAAGGGCCAGAAATCATCTGCAGCAACCCCAAAAATTCAACTGTTGCCTCAAGAGTAACTTCACTCACTGGGGAAGTCTCTCCCCTACAGATGCTGATCCCCAAATGGTAAAAGAGATGGTAATGTGTTAAGAGTAGCTAATATTCAACTGGAGTACGTCTGTTGCAGACCTAACAGACTACATAATCACTTACCAAGATTTGGGAAAATTGCAATATTTTAATAAGATATTGGAAAAAAAAAAAAAAAGAAAACAAATGTTAGTAAAACCCCGTGAAGTAAATACAGAAAGAAGTAAAATACAATGTTGCAGAAGTAGCTTTAGCACTCTATTTTCTAACGTTTATATTCCTAGCTTTGCTACTCTACCTTTCATTTACCATATAATAATCTCACCTTCCCTCGAGTTTCTTGGACACATTAGGGCTTTGATAACAAATTAACAGCCTACTCCACATGTAGGTCACCATCTGGAACCCAGCTCAGGTCACAGAGGATTAACTTTAAATTGGATTTTAGCACAGCTCTATTATCTTACAGAAGAAGTCACTTTTTATACTTCAAAAATTAAGCATCATTATCCGCATTTTCCAAATGAAGAACAGGAGACAAACTCTGACAACAACTAAGTCTAATGTCACTTAGTAAACTTTACCTGCTTCGTCCCACGGCTCTTTACACTGAGCAGTACGGGCTACCCTGGTTATCTTTTTAAATTTCACAAATTCAAGCAAAACAAAGTAGTAATAAACTTAGGGGTAAGATGGGTAAGACCTGGAATCCTCAACATTTTCCTATAGCAACATTCCTGTGGCTAACAGAAACATTTCTGAAAGCAACAGTGGCAACAGGAAGATATGGAAGAGTTACTGCATTCCACCCCACAAAACTGATTACAGTATAATAAACAGATGTGGAAAACCCTTTGCTTTCGTGCACCATCTGACTTTCACCATTTTGACTCCAGCTTTTAACATTATATTTTTCAGGCACAACTGTGGAGCTATGATACTAAGATTATTAATAACAGAGAGTTGTTCAAATTCTAATACACAATTTACCTACAGCATAAAACAAAGGAGAGGGATTCACAGTTCTGTACTGCTCATAAACAAGTCTTCTTCCAGGGCCCCCGACCCTCACACACTCTGAGGACTTAATTTCAGAGGTTTTTGGGAGGACAGTTAACAGTTTGAGCAAATGTGAATGTTACACAGGTAAAATTAGGAGTGCTAATTCTGAGGGTGTATTTAGAACCAAATCTCACACTCTTTGGAGGATGTCTGTTTTGTAAAAAACAGGCCTCCACTCCAGAAGGAAACTATTACTTCCTTGTAAGTCCACCATCAAAGAAGCCATGAAGGACAATTTTAAAGGCTGGTGGAAAAAAAAAAACCCAAACTTCATGCATGCATTAATTCTTAGGAGTGTTTTTTTGCACCTGCTAGTAGTCTGTATGTAACATAATGACAGTTACATACTATTAAAATGAACCTGTATGTCATATTTTTTTAGAAGTATCTTGAAAATTAAAAGTCATTTGTGCCCTTTGACAAGACTGGCTGAAAGATCTGATTTTAACTATAACCAATGCTTAAATAAACTGATACTGAATCAGGAGAGCAATGCATAGTGACCAGTACAGTCTTTTATCCCAGCTTTTCCTAATAAAAGTATTTAGCGCTGTAAATAATTTCTAAAATAAATTTTAAAAAATTAACAGCAGTTTAGAGCTTCCCCATTCTTTCACTGGCAATCCATTTCTAAAGTTGTTTTTTCTCTCCCACTTCCTATGCCAGAGAAAAGATGGAGTTTAGTGCCCTGACATTACAATGACTCTAAAAAATTTTATGATTAGCACACTAATTAAATGAAATCAATAAATCCAACTAAATCATAAAAGCAAGAAAATGTAAGTAATTAATTATGCAAAATGCTTTAACAGAATGTTTCTCATCCTGAACGATCAGAAGTTCCTTTGCCAAATTGTATATATGTCAGGCACCATTTGGTCCACTGAATTCATCCTCCCTGGAATGAAACACACTCGCTACAAGTTATATCAGCAGGCACAGACTGAAAGACTTGATCTACTGCAGATAACAGAACTCTAACCCAACTCCAACTTGCATATGTGAGATGATTTCTGTAGTCATTTAAGATACACCAACACGTATTCAAACCAAAAAGAAGGCACTACACATACACACACACAAAAAAAGAAGTCCTTCCTTGTTGCAGTTTTGGGACTTGATCACTGTAATTCTAGAAATCAATCTGGCATCTCAATTCCTAACCACAAGGTTTGCCTAGCACCTGAATGGGATGCTGGTTCACTGCCAACACGCCTCCCTAAGTATCCATGGCATCTCCAGCACTACTGAACACAGCCCATCATGCTCACACAGAGCATATCACACGACATAAAAACTGCAGTTATTTTAAGTGTTACTACCTGCTACCTGCAATGCTACCCAATTTTAGACTTTATTTAAACAGAAGAGTGGTTCACTGTTTATAGAAAACTAACAAGCTTGAACACAAACAATCTGAATTGCATTTTCCTTCAAATGGTTTAGTGATCACTTCTCTCTGCTCCCCAGGGAAATTGGAAGACAGAGTTTGTATGTCCTTTTTGTTTTCTAATGTGCACGGTTAAAAGTACAGAGCAAGAGGTGGGAGAGCAGAAAATGTTTCAACTGCTGCCTTTGATAATGGAAAGATTTTTGTGTTTACGAATTTGTTTCCAGTTGTTGGCTCATACATTTGGATATTTATAGTACTTATCACTATGGCATCCAAGCACATCAGCAGTGCTCTGATCCCCACAAAAAAACCACAACAAAACAAAACTAAACTGTTTCTTCTCCACTCTCCAGCCTATTAAGAAACACCTCAGTTAAGGTATTACTAGCACAGCGCGTTCCAGAACTTAAAAATAGAACTCTTTTCAAAAGGTAGACTCAATTTCAGATGTTATTTTTTTGATTGTAACAAGCAGGGACCAAAGCCTATCATAAAAGTTGGTGTGGTAAACTTGAGACCTGATCTCTGGCTCTGAAATAAAGTCAGTTCCATAACCACTAGCTCAGAAAGTCTGAATTGCATACTTACAGACAACATTTAAACTAAAAAAAAACAACAACAACAACAAAAAAAAAAAAATCTGTCTAATTATGTTAATAGCTGAAGTCATCTTCCACCCCAGAGAAACACAAGACAGTGATTTTGCGCAATGCGGTATCCACAGAGCTCTTCGGGGTTACCCAATAGCACCAGTAAATCCCTAACATAGCAAACTGTAATGGCATTCAGCCCACATCCCAGCTACCAGGATGAAATCTGAAACTCTGCAAAGGGTAGCAATTTTAGAAGCTACACACAGATCTTCACATCCCCACTCAAGTGGAGCAAGGTTATTGATGCACTTCAGCTTCAGAAGAGAGGTCAACACAAATGATTTTTGATAATCAAAACTACCGTGCTTCACCTTGCACAGAATATTTTTATAATGACACACTGCTAAAATTCCCTTTTGCATCTTGGGCTAACACTTATAGGGAAACTAGACACCATTACAATATTGAAATAATGAAGCAGTGGAAACAACTGTATCAATAACCATTACAAACACCGTATGCAAGAACAGCTTCTTAACAGAAACTCCAAATATCCCTGCCTTTTTGTAATGCACTTTATTTTTAGACTTTAATTTATATTCTCAGTTATTACAGTTATTATAAACTATTAATGATGTTGAAAAAACAAGCACGGTAACTGTGTGTTTTATACACACACATAGAAACTCTCACATAATGCATATTGATAAATCTGTTCATTTAAGCACATTTAAGCACAAAATGAACTGATTTAACCAGCCTTAAAAGTCAGTAAGCTTCAGAAGAAAAGGGGAAAAAAGAATCCATGATTTTCCAAGTCTGGTATCAGACTTCTGAAATACAGAATTCCACCATGCATATCATGCTCCATTAAGTCCCACAGTTACTTCCCAACAGCTGGAATAACGCCCACCCATGTAAGCATCAGTTTAATTAATGTTCTTTAACTTTTACAGAAAATTAAGGGAGTACATGTACTCTCATGGGAGTACAGTACTCCCAGAACCATATAAACATGAACTTTTGGCATTAAGTCACGTGTTTTATTAATTCTACTTGACTATGCTACCTGCCAGAACTAAAGTAAATATTCATATATAGTCATAATATTCCTACCTACTTTCAAATTCCCATTTAATTCCAAAAGTTCAGAAGTATATAATAAAGAGACTCAGAATTTTTCACATTCCTCACCTCCTTCCAAAATAATCCATTACAATTTCCATTAAGGATTAAATAAAAGTTAATTTCCATTAAAAAATTAAATTCCACTCACGGGTAAACACAAAACCTTCAATTTTTGTTATGCACTCATCATGTCTACACATACACCACATCTCCACATCCCACAAGGATATGGTTACACCACTTAGTGGTATCAGTCCTAACGTGTAGAAAAACAGTGCAACTATCCCAGACCTCATTTCACCTAGGAAAACAAGGAAAAAAATCAGCAGGAACAAAAGGAAGAAAGTACTACCGCACCATCTCACACAGATATTCTAAAAGCTGAAATACTACCAGTATAAATCATGGACTGTTCCTTCTCTTACTTACATCACATACTGTTCTTTTTAAGTGAAGACCCAAGCGTTACAAGAACTGAGCCATTTGGAACAGCAGATATTATAGATTCTAAACCAGGAAATTTGGCCAGAACAAGCTTTTAGAACTTTTTTCTTTTTTTAGGGACTGACACTGAAAAAATAGAAAAGCAACAAACCGGAGTAGTTATGTATGTAAAACCAACCCATCTGAGCCTCCTGTACTGAAGTCCTCTGTCACAGTCTCCTCAGTGTTCACTAGTAAGATCATGTGAATACCTGAGCAAGGTGAGAAGATTTCATGTAAAGGCCTGCATGTGGAAAGCGTATCTATCCTGTGGGCTGCTTGAAGTCAGATTTGGTTTCCCCCTCTTCTTCCTCAACTCCACTAGGAAAGAGAAGATGGAGGAGTAACAAGACCTGAAAAGGAATACGGAACCTGGGGACATTGACATGAATTGAAAGGAGAGAGAAAGTACTCTAAGATCCCATTCAGACTACGCATCCCAGGGAGAGCACACTTCCAGTTTTACAGAAGCCATGAATCACTTCACTGAGAACCTTTCAGAAGCTGTATTAGACAACAGATATTCAAACAACTTCCACAAAAAATTTGGCTGTTTTCATAGAATCAGAGAATGGCTTTGGTTGAAAGAGCCTCAAAGAAGATCTTGTTCCAACCCCTCTGAAGTATGTT
>VZRO01007445.1:1551359-1571298 GCA_013397915.1 Daphoenositta chrysoptera | reverse complement strand
AAAAAAAAAAAAAAAAAAAAAAAAAAAAAAGCATAAGAATACCATGCTTGGGACTGGCAGAAAGAGTGCTTGAAACAGCAAAACCAAATAACTTTGATTCTGGCTTTTCCATGTTCCCTGGCATATAAAAAATGCTAAAATTCAGTTGAAGTATTTAGGGTTTTTTAATTCCTTAAAAATATAATATACTCCCTTAAAATGATAGACAAGAGACTCCTCTGGGTCTCGTAACATTAAAACAATTTCCTATTCTATCAGCTAAGCATTCCAGGGAAGTTGCTGGAGGGTTGTTAAAAAAGGGGGTTTATTTAAGTTAAACTAGCAGAAAAAAAAACTCCTGAAAAAGTAGTAACTCTGATTCTCTGCATCCAATCTCTCTCTTCCAGGAAAGCAACATTCTATGAATTTTCATGCTATTAATTTGCAACCAAAAATGTTAAATCATGAACTGCATGTCACAGTAAGGGAGAAAGATCTGCTTTATAAGGGACTTTCCACTGTACAGCAAGCTTATCTGATGAAGGAAACTGTTTTGGTCTGCAAGAATCATAGGCCCTGTATCTTACGACATCAGTATCTAGTTTTTATCCCTCCTGTCCAAAAGGCAAAACTCAGAATGTGCTCAAGGGAAAGAGCTCTGCTGGGGTTTACAGACTATTTAATTTCTGCCAAGGCCCTGATTCTCTAATTAGGTAACCCAAATAAAAACAGTCTCAAAACCACTTAAAATATACACTTCATATTTCTTCTGTAAGTGGTACTAAAAGAATGGTTACACACAGGTATCACAATGGTTATTAAAAACGAAGCCCAAAAGCTCATGTGAATCCAGAACACCTTATTGACAGGAAACAAATAAAAACCCGAAACACATTAACTGTAGTTTAAACAGATACAAAATGCCTTTTAATCTTTAAATTAGGAGCACTCAATTATAAGTGCCAGATATACCCAAACTAACATCTCCACATTTAGGGTTTATAAATTTCTCTCAGCTCCCACAGAGCACATAAACATCATGCAATTTCAACAGTGAAACTCGACTGCCTATTTCGTTTCCTAATTTTCCTACCTTTGCACAACACAATATACAATCAACTGAATACATTTTAACATAAAAGGTTTCTTTCTCCTGTCTTTGTCAAAACGCATCTCTCCTCCAAATCACACAGGTTTGAGCCAAACACGAGAGATACTTGTCACTATTCTTTAAACTCTGCATTTTCAAAACGAATGAATGCTCCTGAAATTAGTATGAGTATGAAGATGAATTTGAAAGAATATTTAAGATGCTACAAAAAAACCCCAGTAAAATATATTTTATATGCACCTGAGGTCCATTCCCTGCATGAGCATATTTATTAGCAACTACATATCTGTACAAACAAACTCAGGTGCAATCTTCAGAATTAAAGGAGATGTTAATGCTAATTCTCAAATTAAGTTTCTGATTTTTAGTAGGCATAATAGAAAGGAAATAATAGAAAGGAAATAATAGAAAGGAAATAGCAAGGCCACAATTCGTTCTGTTAGCATTGTTAAAAAGTGTAATAACCTGCCATCTTGTGAAAAAAATTCCCCTCTGAAAAATCCCCAGGAGCTCCTTCCCAAGCACCACATTGACAGCAGATGGCCAGCATTAAGTCTGCAATTACCAGTCTGGCCTGACAGTCCCACAGACGACAATGATACTCTTTTCTTTTTGTGGATGTGTGGAGGGGGCAGCTTGAGAGATGCAGACAACAACAACCCCTTCCACTAAAAATATACAATCAATTTCCAAGTCTGTCATACAATTCTTCCATTAATCTTCATTTCACCATTAGATTTCCTTCAATTTTTCTTTAACACTGTCTTTCTTGCTACTTAAAGGTTTTGCAAACAAGGTGGCAGGAAATGCCACCAAGGATACAGTAGAACTGACCACTGTCAAGCACTGCCAAAGATAAACCTCATGAACTATCTGTTGCTGCAACCTTTCCCCTCTTTATTTTACTCTCTCCCAGCACGATCTTCCCCCCACCCCAATCTTCCCCCACCCCCAGCCCTGAACAGATTATTCTCCTGCCTACAAAGGCAAACAGAACATCTGATGAGGAGCTGCTGTTTCATTTCCTCTCCTTCATCCCACCCCTCAAATGGGGAAGCCCTCAAAAGGGAGGAGGGGAGAGCATGGTTTTAATTCAAATGCTGCATCTTAAAATACTGTTGTGTAGCATTTGGCTGAGAGTGATTAAATCTATATATAAATACACACCATGAGAGTGCTTTATCCCCCCTATATCTCTTCTGGAAAAGAAAAAAAAAAAGCTTCTGCATTAACAACCATTTACTATTTCAGTTTTACACCCAAAAATTTGAATACCTGAGCAAAACCTTTATTTTGCCAAAGCCAACAACTGTTTAGAAAGAAAAGGAAGCAGAAAGCAAGTTATGAGTTCCTTTACAACTGACAGATGCAACAGAAAGAGGGTGGAAAGGATTTTCTCATATGCAAAAGAGGCCCGACAGACTTAACTGAGGCATTTGGACCTCTCCTCAGGAATGCTCAGCCGTCCACAGAGACTTCTGTCTTACACTGATTCAGCATTCCTTACTTCATTTCTACTAATTCTTCCTGTTCTTCCTCATTCCAGCTACCCCTTTTGAAAAATTTATCAGGCATAGAAAGATGCTGGAGAAAAGTATATCACAGTCCTGCTATCATTCATAACCTATCTTGAAAATCTTACTGGGAAACAAGCCAACGCAAGAAGGAAACCTCAAGTCTTAGTACAGCCTAGTTCTCTCTCATTCAGGCTTAATTCCGGAGACACGTGTCACAGGCAGGGTGGCAATGTTATGGAAACACTGCCACTGTAGAGGCTGTACCCCTCCCTGATAAGATCACCTTTGACTAATCATGATTTAATCCAAATTAAGTTCCGACAATCTTTAGATGCTGTTGATTCATCTCAAAGATCACTGACTATGTGTCAAACGCCATGCAATAAAATGGAAATTCCTTCCCACCAGAAGTGGAGATGAGAAGAGACAACATGCCCCATTCTCTGCACAGCAAGATGAGCAAACGTTCTTTGCTGACACACACTATGTGACACACAGAATGAATACCAGAAACCATTGTCCTTTTATCGACTCCCTCAGAAGTTTCTGCTTTTATCATTTGTTTACCAAGTGCTGTAGTACAGGACATTATTCCTCTGTATGAATCTGGCACTTCCCATGACTGCAATTATCAAAACATGTAACACAAGTACTGCCTTTGTGGCAGAGATGCAAGTTAATGCACACAACTCATGTAGAACTAAATTAATCAACTCTCACCAAAACAATTACTTGCTCCAGCAAGGAAAAAAACTGCATGTGCTCGACAGCTTTGCAGAAGTACGGTTAGCTTGTGAAAAACACTTTTAAAGTGTTTTGGATGGTTTCTCTCTCAGAAACATCCAAAACTTAGCAGGGTCAACTCACCTTCCACACTGTCAGAACAGGAGGTACCAATCCCAGTGTCCCCGCTGTCAGAAGCTATGCTGTGTCTTCTCACAGGATTGTTTTGACTGCTTGATGAAATCGCTGAGGACTGCCACAGGGATTCAGTACCAGGTAACCATCCCACTGAGGAATAATCCGAGCCTATAGAAAAGAAAGCCAGAAGTCTGTCATTAGAGATAGAATAAAAAAGTCAGCAACAAAATGCCTGACAAGATGAAAATGGAATTGTATGTTTCATAGATCAAGCTTGAACCAGACCGTGTCTGTGTCTTGGAGGGGGTTTTTTTGTTAATTAAAATCCTTCTGCTAGATGAAAGCTTCCCAAAAATTCCAACACATGTATTTTTACTATTTAGAAACATGATCCTTAAACTATTCTTGCACTGTTTAACAAGATACTTATCATACGATTCCTGTCCTAGAACTGATTCTCAATTCACAGCAGAATTTTGCATTGCAAGCCTTCAAATACAAAGAAATTAATTAATTTTAGGACAGAAACCAGTTGATGACTTGGCCAATGAGATATAATCATTTTCTTTTGTGCATTAACTACATGACCTAGGTGATAAAGCCAGCAGTAAAATCTTCCACACTGATATCTAAAGTAATTCCTTATGTAGCTGCACACAAGCCACCTTTGTAAGACATGTATTCATCTAGTGGTTCGTTTCATTTTGAATATTTTAAAATTTAAATAGTCGATACAACATTACATTTTACAACACAATTCAGAGCAGCAACTAGTTCCTCTGTTCAAGGAGCTTTTAAAGTAGGCCACATATTCTCCCAGTCAACCTCAAGGGAAAATTTATCACAGAGTACGACCCCAGAATTTCCAATAACAATATCTAAATCTGAGCATTGTTTAAAGGCAGAATACTGATCAGCACATTCATACTCTGAACCAGCAGAGACACATAAAGAACCTTGGAAAAAAGCACGGCTGCTCTTCATTTATATATAATCACATACATACACCCCCCTCTAGCAGTTAGCGTTCTATAGCACTTTCAGCAGGAAATGACTCATGAAGCAGTATCAGCTCACATATAATGTCTCTTATGTTACATGCCATTATTTTTAGATCATTTAAACACTTTCAGCAGTGTCCATCTGAAGTCTTAACAGCAATTTTCCTCTGCAGTGACATCTGCTATTTCCAGCTGCACTTGTTTTTGAGTAAATTAAATAGTTCAGAAAATGATGTGAAAATTAATGTATTTAGGTATACATATAACCCTGCCCCCACACATATGAATACATACATGCTTCCCATATAGCAGCCAAATCACTAGACCTTCTAACCAGAGTGGCGACAGCTGCTTACCAAGTCGCTTGAGAACTGAGGAACACAGTAAATACTTACTTACACAGTAAATTCCTTACTGCACGCGCTATTTAACTGTAACATGACGTCTAAAACAGTCTACTTTTTTGTAGGTTGGTTGTTGAAGGCCTTAAATATGCCTGTCCATCTCATTTTCCTCAGCTTCATTCTCCATTGAGCTTACTGCCTCTTCTCCCCTTTAGCACACTTGCCTACCTTTTCTCCCAGTATTTCAGAATCACCCAATTCTCCTTCCCTTTCATTCTACTTCAGCCATACCTTGTCCAATGTATTTCCTTCTCTTCCTTAAACTTAGTTTTTTCTCTCCAAAAGTCTCTTAACTATTCCAGTGAGTATCTTTCAAGTCCAAGGGTGAGGGGGAAGACCAGAGGAGCCAGACATGAACACACGTGGCCATGGCTCACCAGCCACACTTGTCCCAGACAAGATTCTAAGGGAATACTCCTCCAGGTGTCATCCTTCATAGCACCCTCTCTGTGTCATCACCTAATATACTGAAGTGTGACAGTTTTGCACACAGCTAGTGGGAAACTGGGACATTTCTCCTTCTCCTACCATCCAGCACATTTTTCACTAATACTCTGGCTGCTTTGGGAACAATAATTTTACCATTCCTCCCTTTGAACAGGGCTATTTTCCAGAAGAATTCTACTTCATCCTTCTCAAGCTGCATCTGGCTATCCCAGCAAGAGTATAAAACTGACTTATTGAAGGCCAAGCTAATTAAAACAGAGACAGTTCTGATTTAGGAGACTTGTAAAATACATTTATAGAAGAGAAATTTAGATTGATTCACACTTTATTATGCCATTTTATACTATACAACTCTTTGGTGGCATTTCAGCTTTTATGACATTACACAGGTGTTAAAAGAAATGCAGCAGATAATTTAATATGCAGTAGTGGTAGCATTAACACAGCATTAAGTGTCAAACCCTTTACATCTCTTGCTTAGACAAATGCTCAGCATGTGAACCTACAACCATCCATACACAAACCCTCAAAAGAGAGAGATACTTTTCACTCTGGTGGAACTTTGAGGAGTAAGAGCTAAAAATACCACAGAATGAGAGTAACTTAAGAAAGGACTTCCAGAAGTCACTTACTCTAACCTTCAACTGAAAGCAAGATAATTAGATCAGACTACTCAGGGCCCCATCCAGCTGAGTCCTGAACACCTCCAAGGACACAGATTCCACAACCTCTCTGGTTCTTCCAGCATTTTACCACCCTCCATTCCAAGAAAATTTTCCAAACATCTCAAGAGTCTCTCATGTTCCAAACATATGGTTGCAATATATCCCAAAAGATGCAACAACCCAGTGCAACTATACTCAGTTAACAAACAGAGCTAACATACTTGAGGGGGCAGACCATCATTCCCACCAGGATCTCTGCAGGTACTGCAAGTAGAGAAAATAACAGGCATCACAAAACACCCTGCTATAATCTATTCTCAGTTTTACACCTACACACAGACAGCCTGGGGACACACCAAGCCCCGGGTGTGGTGCTGGCACATCATAGAATTAATGCTTTCTGGAGCACCTTTGCACCCAAGGGCAGTTCAGCATCACTCAGTTAAGTCACGAAGCCTGATCCTTGAGCTGGTAGGCCTGAAGAGGTAAGTGCTGGTACACATCCGTAGCTACACACAGATCAGCACGAGGCCAGCAAGGCTTTCCAAGCTTTGGCGCAGCACAGGCCAGCCAGATCCCATCTGGCTTTCCAGGGAAATACACAAGTCTACCTGCATGGTGCTCTGGGCTCCAGAAGGGTCTCTGCACTCAGGCACTCCCCTCTCACTTCCCTTGGGATGCACAGCTGGCTGTGCACAGCAGCAAGAGTGCACCCACAGTGCTGTCACTAGGATCATGCCTTTTCCTTACAGCCATCCTGCACACAGAGGCGTGGACATGGGCTGGGGTGGGGTGGAACAGTCAGTTATTCACTGGATTTCTACTGCTGAGGAGAAGCCTCTGCACTTAGAAGTGGTATGTCCCAAGAAAGACACTTGGTTTAGATTTTTAATAGATAAATAGTATGTGGGTTTTAACCTACTTTAGACATGTCAACAGAACATGGTTGCACACGATCACTTCAAGAAATGCTTTCTCTTTGCCCCCCTGACATTAAATATACTCTTTTTTTTTTCCTATAAAGGATAGCTAATGACATAACCCAGGAGTCTGCAGTTTTTAATGTTTCATGGCATACCCACACCATTGTGGTACCTTGCAGACCTAATGGAGATTCTATTTCATAGAAGGCCATTACAAATATACAAGTGTCGGCATGAGAAAGTAAGTTCAATCAGCTTTGAAAAGCTGTATCATAAACAGCCAAATACAAGCACCAAGATAGTAGAAACAAACCAAATAATCAGGTCTCAATACTAAGTAACCCATAAAATAGGACCTTATAGCCCAAGACACTGTTTAAAAATAAATATATTACTTTCATCATTTGAAACTCACCTTCTGAGCCAAGACCTGAGGAATCCCCAATCCCTATGCACCCTGTTCTATGCTCCCCATCTCCTTTCTGGGCAGCTCTCTGCAAATGCATGATCTTTCAGCAAATAGCCTGCACTAAAAGAACCAAGTTTAAAAGGGGAGAATACACAGGAGTCCCCACACCACTCAGCAAGCACACCTGCCTCACCCTGCTGCTCTAATCTCAAACCTGCCAATCAGCAGCCAGTGTCCATCTGCCCAAAATACAGAGTGGGGTAAAAAAAGCAAGCAAAAATTTCTAATCAATATTTGTGCTGCTGAATTCTATATTAGCATCTGTCTATGATCATTCTTTCTGGGTTAGAAAAATCTACCTTTCACAGGTAGAAATTTGCTAAGGTTCACTAAAAACAATAGCGTCATCCTACTGGGCTGCAATTTCCACCAACAAACATGACAAAATACATATAGATCACAAAAAAATCTCAAAAATAGCCTTCTTTATACAAACAGTTAAATGCCTCCTTAAATTTGGTCAGTTAAATATACCAACATAGTCCTCTGTTTCCAGCCTAGGCATTTAAAACAGATCCCTTTACAACTAAGTATATACAGTGCAGGAAGTAGATTATTTATTAAAAGGGAACAGTTGTTGAAATTTTACTCCACAAAAACATGTATCTTTTTCTGTGTGTTACAGAATGCTGTCATCTATTGCTGTCTGAAAGGTTCCCAGTTAATTCTGGATCATTACCACTCCTAATTTCAGCCCCATGCATAGATCCCCTATGATATACTTACACAAAATAATAACATCACTGTCTTTACATCTGGTTCCTAAAATACCTCTAACATGCTTGAATGTAATGATTATTATTTTAAGTGACAGCTATGATACTGTTACTTTACCTAGACACTGAATGGAAAGCAACAGCAAAAGACTTAACTGGATTTCATACCAGGTCCATACTAAATTAAAAATACTGATTTGTCTATTCCACACTGTGACTGACATGGATTGTGACCAGAAGTGAATCACCCATGACAGCCAGTGCAAATTTATGAAGTCAAAGGAATCTGAGGGAGATCTCACTACAGCACTATCAAACCTAACTATGCAAAGCTCATTCTAGTCATCATGGATGTGACCAGGCTGTACAATCATATTTCACGCCACAATGGCACTGAAGTCTGCCTGAAGCCCTTTCAAGGAAAGAGTCAGCATTCAGCCCAAAGACAGTGCCAAAATTAATTATTTTGCCTTCACCATCTGTACTTTACCCAAAACCCTGCTAATTATGCACGAAGATCCCATGACAGTATTTTGAAAGAAGTCAACCCACCTTCATGCCAGTTCTCCCACACCCACTTATACAATCCCCTGACATTGCTGAACTTATTCTGGCTGCATCTTCTACACACACCTCCCTTCTCAGTAAGTTCCTTAAGATGTTAAACCATGTCTTTTGCTCTCCCTCCTGTCCCATCGGGCTGCATAACCACACGTTTTCAGAAGGAACAGTCTACAAACAAACCCATAAATGGTCTCTCAATAACCCATTTGCTGTATTGTAGGAAAAACTTACTTCAATTGGAAAATGTTTGTTTACTCATCATACCTGCAAGATCATTACTGCCACAAGATTAAAGAAAATCTCACTCTAGGGTGTGCTTCATGCACAACAAGTCTTCATGGATAATATTCTATTTTTTTTAACTGTTGAAAAGACAACAGTGAGAAAAGGCAATGGAGGCAGGGGAGCCCAAAATCCTAAAAAGCCTTTCCAAAAGTAGACACAACAGCAGATGTCATACTTTAACACATTTATGTAGGGCTTTAAAAAAGGCTGAGAGTCAGCAATAGAATGGTGCGACAGCAGCCTACTTCAGTCTAAGGTGAAGAGAATGATAAGGTGCAGTCATTCAATCTGATATCCTGACACAATAAAAAGATCCTAGCATGTAAGTGCTCCTTCCAGACACAGGCAAAAAAAAAAAAAAGAAAACTTACTTTGATAAATAACTATTTCATAAATTCTTTTGAAAATAATGTTTAAAAAATGGCATCCCAACCCTAACCTCCTAAACACATATTTCTTAGGTGCACTTCGTCTCCATGGTCCTTCCGCAAAGCAAATGCCAACTTTTACTAATACAAATGTCCAAAACAAGTTCAAGATCTGCAGTGCAGCCTTTTCTCTTCCAGGGTGAGCACAACATTGGGAAAGAGAGGTTTCTAATGCTTTCAGGGAAGGTGGTCAGATGACAGTTTCAGGATCCTCTTTTTACAAATGCTCAGGAGGTGGTAGAAACTCACAGCTCTACCAGCTGGCCATGAACTAAGATACCAGAAGGTCCTACTCCCTCCTCTCCCACAAATGCAGCTGAGAGTAGGTGGATGATGCAGTTTAATCGAAGTGCAGTAAGAATCAGGGTAAAGTGGGATGAAATGACAGCCTGAACTATTAAATTTTTACATTTCAGTTTCTCTAAAGTTCTTTACAGTGTCAGATAGCTAAAGTATGATTCATCCTAAGGACTCATATCCTTTATTAGTGTGCTTTCTTGACAGAGCCTGCAAGCTGTTTAACTGAGTTCTCATAGTTTATCCAGTTAGAAATTTATTAGAAAAAATCTAAGCATGAAGAAAGATTAAAATGTACAGATACAGAGCGAAGCAGGGGAAGAAAAATAGGAATGTGAGCATTTAAACAGAATAATATTGAGCGACACCTTTTTACTGACATTTTACCTTGTAGAGGTTGATAAAAGTGCCTGGTATACGAAGGCCTGTCCTCTGTATTATTAATATGCAAAAGAATTCACTTACTAGAGAGAGAAAAAAACATAGAATAGTAGAGGAAAAAAACAGAAGAAAGAAACCTAAAGAAGAAAATACTTAAAATACAATCCTCAAAGTATCACTGGCAGTATCACTTATTTTAAAAAGGCTATGGTCATATTTTAAGGAATAAAAACTTCTGCTTCAGTTTCTTGACAGCTAAATTTTAAGTATATTGCCACCAAACCTCCAGATTCTTTTGCTTCTTAAATTCCATAGTAAAGGTTAAATAGTTTTGGTTTTTCTCCCCCACATAAGTGGCTAAATGCACAATCTCTCATCACAGATAATTACAACTGTAAAACATTTGTCTTCTATACAAAACAGTATTTCAGAGTGAACCTTCACAAGGTCTGATTTTTACGACTTTACAAATGTGTACTGGACTGTACAACAACAAGCTACAAGGTATCCCATGCAGGAAAGTATGCGATTTAGAAGAAACAATGGCAACTAAAAGTAATAAGTAAGTCAATTTGACAGATGAGCTTCTGAGAATCTTGCCATGGCAGTTTAAAGACACAATCAGGCAGCTCACTCTCTAGAACCCCCCCAACCAGGGCAGAAAGTAAGAGGTGAACAGCTCTGTCTTTCCATCAAAGAGTCCAGCTGGCCAGCTTATGCTGCTGGCTAAAATGGGTCTGAGCTGGGAACGCTGTTTGACATCAGAGCTAATGGGATCTACTGGTCAGCTGCTATGCAAGGGCTGCTCCCCCTGCCCAGACACACACTCGTCCTGCTTCCCCAGCATAAGCCCTGCCACTCCTGAGCCTACAGAGAGGGGTTCAGGAACAAACTGTCCTCACTCACAGAAAAGGTTATCTGCTAATTTGACTTTCTAAGCGTGCTCAGCAACGGGTGAGACAAGAAGCAGTGCCAAGGAGGGAGTGGGAACATACAGGTCTGATGCCTAGCAGCGACCAGGCTTTATCCTACTGCCAAATTGCACATTAAGGCAGATTCTGAACTGAAGGGAGACAAATCTCTGGCTGCCTTCACTAAGGAGGACAAAATCTGTTCAGCTAGCAGAGAGTAGTGTTCAACTGTTAACTAAAAAGGTGGCAAAATCCTTGAACTGACACAAGAATGTAATACTGGGCTCTGCCTTCCTGATTTCTACTCTAGAAAGTATGTAAACCAAACTCAAATTCATAACACACTTTAAAATTCAAACACAGAGAGCATTTAGCTGTAGTTATTTAGCATCAAACCAATGATTAAATTCCAATCCATGACAGGAAAGAAAGAGGTTTGCTTTCATTTCATCACCGACAAGAGCAAGACAGAAAACTCAGTCCAATTGTTGATGGCGCTCCTGTGAGTTTTCTGCTTCCAGATAGAACATTTGCATAAAACAGAACTTCAAAATACAAACTGCAGATGTTTCTTATTTCATGTTTGGCACACAGACTACAACTATTACCTCATGCCTGCTATGCTGGCTTGCCTCTTTGGTTTTGGACTCAATGCACTATTCACCCCATGGAAACACAAAATGATACTCCTAGAATCCATTCACTTCCATATAGCAACTGCAGAGGAGAAGGCTACCTTTTAAACTTTGAAAGTTTGTCAACTGCAGTATGAAGAGGGGAAAGTCTAGGAAAATAAACACATTAAATTATGCTTGAAGTTAATATATACTTCGAACAACAAGCCCTCAGGACATGCAGTCAGTTCCTACGGTGTGTTAAAAAAGCAGTGTGTTTGTAGTTGAACAGCTGAATCCTCCTATCAAAAAAAAGCTGATGATCACAGGTTATCATCTGTTTCCCCCCTTCTTACAGCTTAGCTTTATTGGTATTCAAAACCAGGTAGGTTTTTTCTCCAAGCTGTTTGTCATTCTAACACTTTTCTAACAGAATTACCTTTGTCCTCTCTCTCTCTGTTTAAAGGCTTAATTCAATCTCCTCAGTGTGTGGGGAAAAGTGAAGTAATCCTAACTGCTAAAATGAGTCAAAAACTACTAAATGGTTTTAAGTAGCTCCCACACTTTGCAAAGTGGAACAAATAAGAGTCTCGCAGTCTTACTTTAAAAAAGAAAAGTGCATCATTTCTCTCCTCTTTGTAGTCAAATATCAGTTCTAAAGATGTAATTGACACTAAAATAAATGGAGAAGACAGACATCCCCAAAATAAAATTTCACTGAAATATTTTGCTCAAGTATGAAAAATGAAGCACTCTTAATGAGGTCTAATGTGCATTATAAACACAACAGGACCTACTTTAATGTGCAAGTATCAGAAAACTGAGCCTCCAGGCTATAGTTTTAGTGCATGCTAACAGAAGTATGCACTGAGTAACAGAACTATGCAAGGGAGTTCCCACATTGTTACGATTTCAGTGGAAAGGATGAAATTCTGTCTTCATGTAAGACATTAGGAGATTTCCCTTACAAACCTCGAGTACCCATGTCACAGAGCACAACTTTTCCCCACACTTAGCTTTACAGCTTCATCTCACACCTATTCAATGTAAGGAAGGACAATACCCTGGAAATTGAAAAGTAGTAGTTAAAAACCAAAAAAATCCTTCACATAATACACCATCAACTCTACTCAGGATACTTTCAGTCAAAACCATCACTTCCTGTGTTTCTGTCTTCACAACTACAATCACTTTTGATGTAAAGCTTTACATTACAATAATTCTACCAACCACACAAAAGCCTTTGTTCAATCAGTTTGGCATTTCAGATGATGAAGAGAACAGAGAGAAGTTAAGACTGCAACAGTAAGCTTTTGTTTTGCTAGGCAGCAAAAATGATCAAATTTTAAGCAATGGTATTTCCAATGTCTTTTTGTGCTTTTAGTTAGGTCACTATACTTCGTACTTTGTTTTCTTATTGCCCGCAGAACCATCAGACCTTCGGTCAGTGTTAGCCACTGAACTTTTATACAAAGCATTAATTCTCAACTATAAAAATGCCTCCAAAGGCATTGAGAATTGCCAAAAAGTATAAATAGCTCCACTGAAGAGTAGGCATTTGGGAGTGAAGACACCATCTTATAAGAAAGACAGACTTGAAAAAAAGAAAAAAAAGGTTAATTTGTTTTGAAATGTTCGAAAAAGTTGCAGCTTTCCACACCATCTGGAAACTATGCTACAAAAGGAGTAAAACAAACATTAAAAACATAAGGATACCTTATAAGGAATCTCAGATGTGACTCCAGGATCATCCAAGAATGTTTCTTGTCTGAATACCACACCACTGGTCTCTATGTATCAGGAAGCTGGAAGTTTGAAAAGCATCTTTTCCTTTTTTTACTTGTATTTTCTAAGTATACTTCAGTTATTTTAACAGATGAAGAGGCAGTTACAAATTTTACTTGACAGTACTTGCAGTGCCCTTCCTCAGCAAGACTCAGAGAGTCTCCTACCACCTCTTCAGTCATTACCCATTATTCTGGACTTGCTTAAACCTGTGAGTCCACTAATTGGTGGAAGTTACACTGTCCAATGGAATTAACGTCACTTTTCCCTGATCCTCACTTAACCTTCCTTGGCCTTCCTGATAAGTCTGGGGATTAACTATATACTTCCTGCTGTCATCTGCAACAGCAAACCAAGACTGTGCTGGGAGGTTTTTCCACTGTACACCAGCTGATTGAAGAGCTAGTCTATTTGACTCTAAATATCCCATACCTGCCAGACATCAGGACAGATGCTTCCTGCAGATTCCTGTCAGTTGCCTGACACCAGATTCAGGCAACTGTAAATCCCCCCTTTGGTACTTTAACTTCAGTATTTTCCTGGTCCAGCTTCCCCAATTAGCTTGCCATAAGGTTCAACACGTGTTTGAGTAGGCACACTAGATGCACTAAGGATATGAGTGGAGGTACACAGAAAGGTGGGAGCAACTACACACTAGATTATCTTAGCTGCAAAATGAAATCATGCCCTTCAATCCACCCTCATATACCCCTTCAGGCAAAACGAGGAGTTTACCTGCCGTATTTTCCCACATTTCAGAGACTATCACACCTTTGAAGAAAAAAAAGAACAAAAAATTCTCAAAACTCAACCTTCTTTTCTTTGTGTTACTGACTGCTTACACAGATGGGCCTTTTGAAACTCAAAAAACAGCGGAGATCCCTGGGGAATGAGGAACAGAGAGATGCAGTGTCATTTACGGCGCGGCCGGCTGCAGAGAAATAGGTCACTTGAGCGTGGCTGTGCAATCAATAGGATGTTCGCACTCAGGCAACCGAGCCAGATGCCGTGGAGCACAGTGCCCAGGGAAAGCTAGCATCCTCAAGGGCACTTCCACAGGGGTCAGCAGTTCCTGGGAATATAAAGGATGATGTGTCAGGACTAACACATCCGTGATGTATTTACATGAGTTACTCCCTGCTGCGTGTTCTCCTCCTCTTCTCCAGCCATCCACCTCCGGGCCTCTGCAGCTGATTTGGAGTGTCCCACAGGCCACATTTAGTGCCTCCTCAACTTGCCCTAGACAGCAAGAAACTTCATGGAGGAGCCTAAAGCAGGAGCTTATTATACTTCAGTATACCTTCCCTCAGTGTTGGCAAGAATAAACTTCAGGACACTATATTTAGTATTATTGCAGAAAAGAAGTAGCAAAACATAATGGCTTCCTCCTGAAGAAGTTTTACGGGTGCAGCTGCCCAGATGTGGTGGGGGCTGCAGGGAGGTCTGCGTGAGGAGTGTCCGGGGCTGCCGGGCCATGGACACAGCCGGTTCCAGACGGCTCCAAGGCAGCCACAGCAGGGTTCAGCCGAGCCCCGCTGCCACGACGGCAGTGCCTCAGGGAAAGCATTTGTTCAGAAAGAGCAAAACACTCCCCGCGAGCAATGAGCGAGGGAGAACAAGAGTGTGAGAACAGCCCCGCAGGGGCAAGAGCAGGAGAGGAAGAGGAGGAGCAGGAGCTCTGAGCAGAGGCACCCCGTAGGGCCCTAGAGAGACCAGGCTGGAGCAGGGCAACAGCACAAGGAAGGAGTGTGAAGAGGAGGCGACATGGACGGTCACCATGGCCAAGTCTGTTCTGCCTGTGACAGTAGCTGGCAAGCAATCTCTCTCTTTTCATCTCAACTCGAGCTTTTCCTCCCTATTTTCTCTCCTGTCTCACTGAGGATTGGGAGCAGCAAGCAGCTGAGTAGTCAGCCAAGGCTAACCAATGGCAGAAACCAGTAAGAAAGCCAGTTTTTGAATGACAGTGAATATGCCTGAATGTGTTTTAAAGCTAATCACAACCACAATGAGACTGTTTCATTGTCAGTGTACAGTTTTAAGACACATTTGGCCATCCAAGAGGTTACTGACAACTGTAAGCAAGTCAGCACTTTTTCAGCCAAAGAACCACCAGCACAGGAAATGACAATTAGTTTAACTCTTGAATTATTAAACCACAGGCAAGTTTTATTATAAAAACAAAGAGTACAGAAGACGGAGCAATTGATATCAAACAAGTACTGTAGTATCTCTTTTCTCCTTAACTAACTTGTCTCCAACAAATAAGCTTTCCTTTCAGCAATGGTAGATGATCACCTCTGGCTACAACCTCATGTCATGCAATTTAGGAGGCTTTCAGCTATTCTTACCACCATGCACCGTATTTTGAAACACATGGGTTCTTCAACAGGTATTAAATGCCTGGCTCAAACCTTAGCATAAATAATTTGCAACTGTAAGAATCCATATTTGACTGACATTCTAGACCTTATTTGGAGAATCTACAGGTGCTATTATTTTCCTACCAGCACTTCCTTTGCCACCTCCCCCTAGGGCAGATAGAATGTCTCAGGCTGCTTTTTATGACATTCTGTAAAACCCCTTAAAACGAATGTATTCTTCTAAAAATGATTAAAGCAATAGCTACTTCCTTTAATTAAAATTTTAAAAGCACAGAATTACTGCAACCACAAGTCTATATTCAGTCAGTTAAAGTGTAACATACAGGAGATCAGAACAACTGCTAGCCTCCAAACCCAACACTACAATACACCCTCACATCCATCATTCTTCTCTTGCCAAGCAGTTAAGACATAAGTGTTCTGCACACGTTAAAAGAGTGGATGCTATATGCATAAAAGTGAGTTGCCTGGAGGGAGGAAAAAAAAAGGCGTTGTTTTTGAAGGGAAGTAAGTAGCTCCTGTTCACCATCACTCAAACACAGAATGTCATTTGACCCCACAGTGATCTGTGAAAGACAGCAGAGGCCATTCTAGCAGCCAGTTATGCAGCTGGAACGTTACCTTTTTAAGTTTGGGTGAACAATCTTTATAATGCACCACATACAAACACATTTTTACATTTATAACTGGTAACCAATTTGAAATGTATGCTTAGACTAACTCACCATTTCTTGCCCTGCCTAGCCTGTAAAGATAAACCTGCCTTTTCAAGATACTTCGAGAGCTGTAACATCCCTGGCTGCAGATCTCCAATAGCAGACCCACAAAACTTGTTACAGAAACAAAACCACCGGATTTCTGTCTCTTCCTCCAGCCTCAAAGGATGAGTGTCACCAGCCCCATTCTCCCCACCCTGGCTGGGTTGGGAAGCTGCCTATGAAGCCCATGGGTACCCCAAGAAGGCAGTACCCCAGGGGCCTTACAGTGTTTTGGGACCTTATTGCTGCTGACACTCTGTGACATCTCTAAATAAATTTTCAGACCCACATGTGTCACGCTGCAAGTGAGGCTCAAGTACAAGAACGCAGGGCAAATCACATTGCCAGGGCTCCAGGAGCAGAGGGGTGCAGGCTACTATTTTTAGGGAGTGTCAATAACATCCTTTTGATGTCCAATATTACCAATAGGCAATACTGGACAGTGGAAAGAAGCTTGAGAGGTGGCATAGTTTAATAAAAGTAATAAATATGCATAATTTCATTTAAAAGAGTGCTTCTTTCACTTTCCACGGGCATCTGCTGGACACACATGGTCTTTGTGACTGCACGCCTCAGAGGAACAACACATCTAGATGAACACTTTCATAGTCTTAAATGAGTTATTAACCAAGTCTGCATTTTAAAGGCTGGTCTAGATAAATAAGCAAAGGGATTAAAATGCTGTATGCCCTTCACTGCAGTTAAATTCCTACACACATGGGAAACTGCTGTCTTTATAGAGGTACAAACTATGCTGCAAGGGTTTCATAAACAGTCATGTGTACAAGAAGACTGAAAGACTTAAGTCAACCATATACATTTCAAATACAGCAATTTAATTTTTCAGGACAGGCACTGAGACTGTAAGGAGCTGAAATTATTTTGCATGGGCAGCAAACTTTGTCACTGAATTCACTGATTACATAAGAAGCACCTATCTAAAAAAAAAAATCTCAGCAGGATGCAAAGACAGCAATTTTTGTTTTTTTTCAGGGAAGGAACTTCTATTGAACCAAAAAGCAAGTACAATTCGGAAATGAGAAGAAAGAATAAAACTGAAGGTCACAAATTAAATATGCTCCAGAAGTGTCCTTGCCTGTTATGCCTGTTACATTTTAAGATAATCAGAATTGATTTGCATCTATTACTAAAAAACTGGTAATTCCCCTGTGTAAATAGAATAGCTCAGAAAGCACCTAGCTTTGTAAGGGAATTGTATGATTTTCAATGGCATGATTCTCAATGATTTTTGAAAGTAATACTTCTAAATACCCATATCCACAGATAACGAAAGTACAACTAGCAATATAGAAGACTTTTCAATATAAAAATATGGTTTACCAAGAATTATCAAGTCATTAACTGTTATGCTCCCAAACCAATCAGAACCTATAGCAAGTAGCTGCCATTAAAGTATTAAACATATCTCGACAGGAGAAAGGTTCCTTCAGCTTAAGAAATAAGTGCCTTAACTTCTGCTTCCTAGTAGGACAGTATTGTTGTGCTACAAAACACTTTTCCCGTGAACAGCTTCCTTAAAAAAAAATAAAAACATCCAATATGGCAGTAACAATAGCACAGGATCTTAGTAGCCATCATTCCTCCAGTAAAACACCTACATGGAGCTAATTAACTTCCACATCTTCAGACAGATTACAAACCTCACAGAACAGCTTCTCAACTGTTTCCCAGTAGGACAGATGAAGGAGGGCACTCCTGTGTTGGAAATTACAATGCAGACATCATCCCTCAAGGTTAAACCTCTATCTACTTGCTTTCTAATTAACCAGCACTTTCTGTTAGTTTATCTTATCTCAAATTAGATGGTTTTTCTACCAGTTTTGCTACCTTACACTTCTACTGCTTACAGAGAAACACATTTAAATACTCAATGCGTTAATACAAGTTCAAAAGTAGAGAAGGGATGAGGCAGGAACTAGAAGCAATACACAAAATTTGTTCTTAAAGACAATCCTGACAAACAACCAAAGCAAAACATTAATCCAATAATTCACTGATCAGAATTGCTGATAAATTCGACACAGTACCAAACACTTTACTTGACCCCAAACAAAAAGGAAAACAATGTATCAAATGTCACAACATAAAGTTTTCTGAAACAAGTGAAAAATGAACACCAACAACCATTGTAATGGTCTGAAGTTAGTGTCAGAGTACATTGTGGTATAGCCTTTTAGTATTCCTGTCCCAAATACAAATAATCAAGAACTGAAACACCCTAAATTCCTGCAGTTTCCATCAAATTAACAAATCTCCACACCTATTGTTCAGAATACTCACTATCTTTGCAAGCTGTAGCACAAAGATAATGTAACTCCATTCTTTTAAAGGAAGCACTAAATAATTTTTTAAAATGCTTCAGCAAGGCTAACATGTTATACATAGAAATTCATAACTTAATCACAGTACAGAAAAAAAAGAACAATGTCTTCTTTCACCTTATACGGATGAACATTAGCCTACTTGTAGAGATTCAGGCAGCTGCTGAGAATGTCTTAGCAGCTCTTGTATTTGCAAGAAAAACCCTATCAGTCGAAAGCAAAACAATCCCGCCGTTTAAATATGTCAGCTAACTGTATACACATTATACAGTCATCTTTTGCAAGCCCAAAATTAAAACATAAATCCAAATTTCTGAAGGAGAAAAATTACTCCAACAGCACTACTTTGCACTTACAATGGCAGAGCCAAACCACAGACCTCCACTTTTGATCAATTGCTTCAATAAATCAAAACATGACAAAATATTTGCAGAAGCCCTGCCAGAGCAAGACAGGTGATACAGTCGGTAGTATTTTTAAATCCTGAAAAGGGCATCCTAAAGAGCCGGCACCTTGCCTTACCTGCCCAAAAGCATTGCTCACACGGCTCTGCAGCCAGTTCACCAGTTTTCCTCTGCCAGTTTGACAGCCTCGACGGGGGAAGTCAGCCCATCGCTTGCACAGAGGTGTTTCCCGTGGAACAACCTAACTCCAAGCATTAGCCTTTCAACGCATCCCCGCCAGCCCGCAGGAACTGGGCTCTAATTAACCCAGAGACAGAAAAGTGGTGGAGGGAAAAAAAAAACAAAAAAAACCAGGACTCGACCCATTTGTTGCGGTCTAAATTTAAAACGAAAAAGCATCAAGAGCAGCACGCTTCCAGCCTCTGCTTAAGGGTATGCTAACATAAATCGGGGATGGAAGAGAAAGCCCAAAACATGGAAACGGATTATGTAGGTTAAGCTCAGCTTTTGTCATCCGCTGCAAGGTCCAGCCAAGGAAACGCTGAGCCCCCGGCTGGGGCCGATTCGGCGCCAGCAGCACCGGGCCGGCCCCCGCGCCCCCTCCGGGCGCCACGTCCTCCTCCGGGCGCCGGCCGTGGGGAAGGGGCCGCGCCGCTTCCCGCCCGCGGTGGGGACACAGCCGCTTCCTCCGGCGCT
>VZRO01007445.1:1464512-1551060 GCA_013397915.1 Daphoenositta chrysoptera | reverse complement strand
AGCTGCGGCGGGGGGCGAGTGCGCTCGGGCACCCCCGGCCAGCCCAACCCGGCCCTGGCCGGCCCGGCCCGCCCCGCTCCGGCCCCGCCGGGCCCCCGAGGGGTTCGTGGGCTCGGGTTTGGTCGCTTGTCCCCGCCCGCTCGCCCTGGGCTGGGGGAGAGGGCTGGTGGGCAGCGGCGTGTGCCCATCGCCGGGGAAAGCACCGAGCTGACAGCACTTAGAGTGGTCTAAAAGGTAATCGGTCAAGGAAAGTGAAATGCCTGACTCCATATTTTTTTGGAAATACCCAAGGCCAGTATGCGCAAACTTTAGTAAGCAGAGTTCATAATAATATTACAATTTTCCTCTACTTATTTTTGTTTTAGTAAGAAAAGGATGTGAAAATAAAGAAGAATCGTAACATCCGTTTGAATGATCAGTTCCACCAAAAGATCCACAGTAACATCAAAAAGTTTAAGCCACAGGACTGGGAAGAAAATGCTCCTGTCAGCAATAATTCAAACCCAGTAAGAGGCGCATCCCCTCTCCACGCTGCTTTGAGTCTGCTCCAAATATTTCAAAAGATAATTCTGCAATAGCAGCCTTCCTGTTACTGTTGCTTGCAACTGCAGCCCAGTGGTCCCCACTGTAAACTACCTTCTGAACAAGTGTACCCTGACTCAATCAGCAATCCACATTATCAGACAAAAAGAGAGGGAGAAAACGCTTGGACAGCTTCTAACATCAGCATAGCCACACCAAGATTACAAAACACACACACACACCAAATGAAGAAATGCAATGGTTCAGACAGCATTGTAGATTATGATGGACATGATAGTTTAGGGAGGTGAAGTGAAACAGGATCAGTTCTGTGTTTGTGTGGAGACATTCGCAATCAATAAATAAAATTGTGTTCAAACATTTCCTGCTGACCCAATGCATTTTTAATTAGTAGCTGATGATCACAGAATAGCTTTTATCTATTTGGAAAGTTATATGTTTTATTTCAGCACAAGTCATGTTTTATTTATGCCTAGCTTGGTATTCATAATGTACTAAGGAAAAAAGAGGCCTCAGAAGTACTGGCATGAGCATGTAGAAATGCTGCGTGTTATTTCATCCTCTTTCTTATCTGTGTAAAGTCCTTGTGCACTCATCGAAGACCTGACATGATGTGCATTCCTCACCAGCTTGTTTTAACTTTAGAGTGTAACTGTCTGTGGGTGTTCTGTAGGCAGAGTTGTAGAAACACAGACTTTAAATGTTACCAAATACTGAATAAAAAACCCAAATAGCAAAACTGCAGGAGATCCTGTCAAAACCTTCAGACTGTTGCTAGAAGTCCTTGAATGATAAAAGGTCAGAAGCATTTTCAAGAAGCCACAAATACTAGTTTACAGTAGAACACCAAAGCAGGAACTAAATTATTGTTGACAGCACCTCAATGAAAGCATCCAACCTTCAACCCTGAAGCCAACATCAATATTGAGGAATATTTGTGAGAGAGATGCATGGTAGGTAAACATGAATTTTAGAAGGAAGCGTAAAAGCTTAAAGTATCTTGCAAAACATTGAAGACAATGAAACACAAAAACAGCTTAGTTTGAGACCTCTTTAAAGGGCTTGACTGCATGTGACATTTGTAGCATACGATTTTGTTGGATTAGAGTGAGTACTTAGCATATTTGCAGGAGGATGCAGTGAGCTGTAAGGGAGCTGAATATTAAGAAGGGGAAGGTATCTAGCTGCAGGCAAGAAGAAAAATTACCTGATGACTGCTAAGCTCTGGATTTTGTGGTGCTGTCCTGAAATGCAGCTGCAAGAATCTAGAGGCAGAAAGCTGCATGCCTGGAAAAGGTGTGGCAACTGTTCTTCTATCTTCTGGTAAATGTCACTGCAGGGGTTTTATGTAATTTGTATTGCTGTTCATGGAAGCTTTACAGTTTCCTATGTATCTCCTGTCTAGTCATGAACAGTACCACAGAAGAAAAAAAACAGATAAAAAGGCCCAAGATGAGGGTGGCAGAACACAACCAGGTAGTCTGGCTGAATCCCCTTCGACCACAGAGTCAAAGAACACAGTCTTCCAAGGTGTCGCCACTGGGACATCTGTGCTTTGACAGTGCTACTGCTCAGAGCAGAAAGAAAAAAACAACTGTGCTTAAGTTTAGGCAGTCAGATAAAAAAACCTGAGCCACTTTCATTATTATGCTTGGATATTAAGTTATTTTTGTAGAAACTGAGTGTAATTAGTAAAGCTTTTTCACTACAAATGACCAGAGTGTATCTGTCTGGAAACCAGGCCAAACTGAAGCCAGTAGTTTTACTCTATAAATAAATTTTAGCAGGTTAACACTTTATTCTCTATCCAGCAATGTTTTACATCTGCAGTCTGCTTCTTTATACGGTTCTAGACCGGGAGCAGTATTTGTTTTAGATTTTCAAAAATCTCTTGAAAAATTGTGACTGGTCTGGCCCCCCTGCAAAAAAAAAAAAAAAAGAGAGCTTGTGCTATTTAATGCTGCTGAAGCAATCCCCTATTTCCATGTGGATCTAAGCTTGGAAATGCAGTGGGTCCTGAGGACATCTCAATTTCCTCTTCTCAACAACTCTGTTGTCCCACCTGCGAGGCCCAACCATGCAAAGGGGTGGGTAGTAGTGGCTCTGGTCCCCTTCCCATGCCTTTGTCCCTCTGTGCCCAAGGGAGCACACCTACACTAAGGTGACTTGCATGAGAGTAGAAACGTGGAGTCATTGAGGTTGGAAAAGACCTCTAAGATCATCGACTTCAACTGCTAAGCTTGTCACCTCTTACATCTTCTTGGGTTGATAAGAATTAGGAGCATGACAATGTGTGTTCCAGTGCTGCCTCACTCAAGAGGGGAATCAAGGTCCTGATACTCATGGAAAACAGCAGCTCGATTATCAGGGAAGACTCATGTAACTTTACAGGTGAATAAAACTGTAAGTGGAAGCAGCCTGCATCGTCAGGTAATTATTGTGAAATGTGATGCTCCAGACAACGAATGGACTCGATTTCTTAGTGTCTGAAAAGCCTTCCCCCCACCTGTTTTTTTCTGACACGAACTCCACCTTCTTGGCAGAATGAACAAAGGAAAATGACAACAGAAAGTAACAGCTTAAGCACTGGCACTAGGCAGATGCTGTCTCATTAAGGTCAGTTGGAGCATGTCTTATCCATGGATTTGTGATCTGTCTCCAGGTTCAGAAATCACATCCCTTTTTTTCCCCCCTCAGTAAAAGCATAATGCTTGAGGTGGAATTAAGCTGAAGCATAACCTCAGAAAGCAGCATTTTCCTTTGATTAAAGCCAGAAATAAGTTAAATGTTTATTCTACACACTTGCTTTTACATTTAATAAAATTAAAATATTATTAAAAAAACCCAAATGCAAATAGCTAAACATTGTTCTAAGAGAATGCAGACCATTTCCCGTATCTAATTAAGACATCAAGCATGTGTGCATTCTATCAAAAAACAAGAGCAGTATTTCTGCAAGTACATCTACATTGTAAATTACTTTGAAATTAAAATCACAAATTTTCAGTTATTGAGTTGCTTCACTAAGAAATTCTTTTCCTCCACCCACAACTTCTTCAGTTGAACACTCTGTCCTAGCAAAGTCTTAGCAGCCTTTAGGAAGCCTTGGAGCAATTCCTCCTGTTTTCCAAAAAAATAACTTTGTATGTTACAAAGCAAGATGTTAGACTGTATTGGGTGTCACTATAATTAAGAACAGATTAGCTTACCTGTGGAACTGCACACCTGCAGGTAGGGGGATGCGGGCCTGCAGAAGACTGAAATGTTTTGCTCAAAGTACATGGAGTGCACTGCACAGCATTAACAATAAATTGTGTCACCTAATATCTGCGAAGTAGGCATTGTGAAATAACACGGTGTATACAATGTTCTTGTTTTTTGCCTTTTCTACAAGCGAATGGGAGTGCACGTCTCACAGAGGAGCACAAGTTGATACTAATGTGAATCTGCTTTGCACTGAGCTTTCGCTGACAGCTTCATCCACCATGGAAGAGAGTCGAACCAAGTAGCTCATTGTTACCACACCCATAAACATAGCTAATAAACCGTAGCTATGGTTTATTGCCATCACCTGAAATAGCAGATTCTTCTTAATGTTCCTGCTTTCAGAGTCAGATTTTCACCTGAGAAATTATTTACAGCATTGCTAAAAGACCTTTTGGAGTCAGGAATTTTTCACCTTGTCTGTGTGTGTGTGTGATTAATTTAAAATAAGTCACAGGGAATTAAATCAACTTTGTGTTATCAACTCAGATAGTGCAGGAAGAACATATGCAGGAGTGGCAGCCAGTGACATCTAACCAGTAACTTACGAAGATAAACAGGAATTTCCCAGGTATATTTTTCTCAAGGGGAATTATTTTTGAGTTCTGCTATTCTATCTTCCCTTTCTTCCATCCTCCCTTCTTCCCAAAGGCAGTAGAAAAGATGAGGGAATATAAATGGTTTGGGAGGAGGTGGAGAGGATATGTAAAAACCTACAGGCTGGAGGCAGGTCTTCTCCCAGGCTTTCAAGGTTGGTTCCTATAAAGTTTAAGTGCCCATACCAGAGCAGCCAGGGAGTCTCTTCCCCTATCCCCACTAGGACTCACTAACATATCCAGCTTCTTTGCAAGACAAAGCATATATTACGCTTTCACAAAAATATTTTTTAAAAAATTGTTTCTCCTGCTCCGTTCCACGACTGTTTCAGAGAATCTCCAGTTCTCTTGTTCTTGAGCCCACCTGAGTCACCTTCACTTTCTGTTAACACACCGTCTGATTTTAGGAGCACCGATACTTTTTTGTATTTGCTTCTCTGTGCTAAAACTTGCGCTAGAGCCCAGGAGGCCCCAGCAGTGCTGCAGTTCAGGTTTTTGATCCAACTGCCACTGACAATGCTCAAGTTTTTATAGCTGGCATTTTACTCCAAGGCAGACTTGTTTGACTCTGTGTTACACACAGACAAATGAGTGCAGAAGGATAACATCCAAAACTGGATGACATCACAACACAGTAATTTGCAGGGTTTTTAAAGCCTTATGTATGTTAAACTCCACATCAAATGTGAAGTTACTGCTGTATTAGATGCACAAAAGCAGCATTTAGCCTGACCTCTTTAAACCTATCTGCCTTGAAGATTAATCAAAAAGTACCCCCTTGTATGCAGTCACTGAAACAAAGGGTCAGACCATGTAGTTTGGGTTCCCTTTTTCAGGTGGCCTTTTTCCACCTCAGTGAAAGGAGTAAGTCCTGTTTTCTATTTGTAACAAACATCCCCGATGAATTATATAACTTTGCTATAAATCAGAATTTTAAATTACAAGTAACTGTTACAGGAAGGCCAAACACACTACAGCACAACCAGCCAGCTATGCAACATTGTATGAATACTTGAAAATGGAAATTTCTTCCAAGTGGCCGTCATTATCTGCTTATAGCTGAAATATGTTGTTTGTTTATTCCAAGTCAGAAATACAACGTACGAACATTACCAGTCAGAAAATTGTCTGGTCACTTGTGTTTGAGCCAAACCCAGGATTGCTGCAAAGGGATGAAATTTCAGTAAAGTCAATGGAGTTATGCCAGTGCTTAGTTTAGTCAGCTCAGTACTGTCATATGCCCATACATAAAAGTCAGATGGAAAAATTTATTTCATACTGCAACTATAAATACTATAACTTAATGAAGCTCCCTACCCCATTTTTTTTCCATTGACTTTTATTCTACAAATATCACTGACATTGATTCTACAACAATTCATTATCTACTATACGCTAGAATAATGTATCACTATTATAATACTTTTTTCTTCTCTCAGCAGTGAGAATTCCATAACTAAAATGATGAGGTATTCTATGCTGGCAGAATAAAATCCAGTTTAATTGGGCACTTTTATACCTACCCAGCAGAACCCCTGCAGATGTCTCAGAACCAGCCTGCTCCCTGTACAACGCTCAAGGACCAGCAGCCATCAGCCATGGCACTGCTGGGAACTGCCCGGTGTGCAGGACAGGCAGCCTTAGAAAACTCCTTGGTTTTGATATGCCTGGCTCTGCTAAGCATGACTTTCTGATGTTTTGTGCTTTTTATCCTTCTCACCATATATAACTCAAACTAATAAACATATAGCACACATATTTTTAGATTAATGCTTTTTACCCAAGAAGGTAGAAAATTACTGAAATGGACAAATTGGGCTATACTGGTTTATCCTGACCACAGTGCCCATCAGGTTTCTTTTATGGGACAACGGGGGTAGTATATGACATACATACAAATCACCACAGTATCCTTACACTATTTTGCTTTTCACTTAAAATTAACACAGACAAGAGTGCTTATTAAAAGTAACTTTACAGCTCTGGCTTGGCTGTAAGATCATTCTACTTTTAACACATTACTTGAGTGACCAAATTGATCTGGAAGGCATAAACATGTAACCTGATCTTTGGTCACAGAGAAAACAAGAAGAAATCAAGCTCCTAAGTGAGCATGTAACTTTCAATGTATATGAGTAAAAGAAGCATAGAAGTATTGCTGCTTGAATTGTTGGAGACAGTGCCACTCATTTAGGAATCCCATGGTTTTAGAAGTGCACATCATGTAGTGCATTGCTGTAACATTCTAATATTGTGAGTAAGAATATCTGGTTAAATGAATTAAAATGAAACTGAAGAATTATAGTTGCAATTTTCTGGTTAATGCAGGAGAGTATGACACAAATATGCTCTGCACTTTGACCATTTAGTTCTTGGTGTTACTATCTTCTGAGCCAAGCATCAGAAGGTCAACCCAGAACATGGAATGTCTCCAGGACTTCTGAAGGAAAAGTAATTGCCATCTGTTCACAAGGTAAGAAGCTTGAAAGACCCAAACAAAATGCATTAATAGGAAGAGATAAATAGCTTAACTAAAAATCTGGATCTGTCTATATCCTTCCAAAGCACCATTATGCACAGGCTTCCAATATGAAAATTACAAAAAAAAATATACTGAAACAGGGGATGACAAGCAGTCAGGAAGACAAAATAGAGAGCAAAAAAATGCATTAAGAAAGTTCAAGAGGCAGTCATACACACGACTCCCATCTGCCCACTACCCCAGTGAATGCTCCGTAAAGCCAGTTCATTCATGGCAGCCCTTGCTCAATGACACCACTGACAATATGTTAACTGAGCCTTTCACGGTGTTGGCCCTGCTGGAACACATCCCCAGCAGTCACTGTGACAAGATCTTTACTTAGCACAGCCACTACATTTAACAGATAGAACAAGAAAAATAAGAAATAATAAGAAGACAGCTACAATAAAGTATCTTGAAATACATGCAAATACTACTTGTCTTTCACTTCCGTGTTTGAAGGTAACTGCAGCAAGGATAAACTCTCAAAATTTGGATTGAAAACAAGAAAACCACGCATTTTGTATTGTATTAAGGTAGAACTCAAGTGCTAATTTTAAAAACGATAAATTGAATCACATCTTCCCAAAACACATTTGCTGCATTTTTATGTTACTGCTTTCAGGTGTTACCGGTAGGCAGGAACACATAATCTCTGAAAGCCGACTCTAATGGACCTCTAGAGTAAACTGAAATATCTAAAGTCCTAGAAGTACGTTACAAACTCTAAAACCTCTACAACATAACCATATGTACTCAGTGCTATATATCTTTGCGCTTATACATTCCAGTTTAAGTAAACCAGTCTCCCTTGCACAGAGATAAGAAAACCAAGCTGTGTAAAACAAAAACTACCAACCATTCCACTCAAATCTATAATTAGCATTTTGCTGCGTCATGCTTTAATTTCTGAAACTGCCTCTACAAGAGCATTAAAAAATCACCAGAAAAAATGCCATTATGAGGCACATTGAATGTTCCGAACAAAATTTCATCTTGAAAAATATATACATCAGTTCAGAAGCACAAAGAAGTTCTAAAATACGGATGAATCATCAACATTTTGTTTCCATCAGGTACATGCTCCCAATGTAAAAATTACGAGGAATAAAAATGTGCCGAAACCCTCTTGGAGCTCACCATCATGAACAAAACAGAATCTGTTGGGAGGTCAAATTTGTATGAACAGAGAGGAAGAGAAAATGTTGGAAGATTAGTTCCCTCTTTAAAAAGGGCAGATAAGTTAGTAAACACAGTGACTTCCATTGAGCTAGCAAGTGAGCCAAGTTGGATAAGCAGATCCAGATATCTAGTTTGAGGGGCTGTGAATTGTATTTCCTTATCTACTGAACTCCCTTATTTTCCCTCACTGTTTTTTTTTCAGCATAATTTTTCATATGACTTTCAAATATAATTTTACATGAAGTATATATAGGTACTCAAACTGGACCATATGGTAAAAGACTCTTTGCTAAAGACTCATTTATTTAAAATACAAGTGAACAGTCACTGAAATTGATGTTTTTTGTAGAGTCCTGATCAACCATACCTCCAGCAGCAAGGATTTCTCCCAGAAATTCTTTTTGCTGTCCCAAATAGTGACTGCAGGATAGGGTTTTATAGCCCCTGAAACTCAGCTACATCAAACATTTCTACAGCACAGGCCTCAGAGTGCGTAATGCAGATCCTCCCTGGCTGGTGGTGATTCCATACGGAGCAGCACAGTATGGACTTACAAGTTCTGTGGTTGGATTTACCAGAAAAACAGGGGCTGATACAAGAGTTACTAGTTCAGTGTTGGGGAGAACAAGGGCTCAAGGTCCTTGTGGCACTGGTCTGTGGGAAGCTCTGCTTGATACATATGCAGGGTTTGCAAAGTCACTTGCAAAGGCTTGAAAAGTAATTTTATAGAACCGTAGAATGACAGAATGGTTTGGGTTGGAAGGGACCCTAAAGATCACCCAGTTCCAACCCTCCTGCCATGGGCAGGGACAGCTTGCACTAGACTGGGTTGCTCAAAGACCTGGCCAACCTGGCCTCAAACACTGCCAGGGATGGGGCATCCACCACTTCCTAATATCTAATCTAAAACTGCCCTTCTACAGTTTAAAGCCATCACTTCTTGTCCTATAAATTTGACTGACTGGACCTTCGTAATGACTCTAATATTAGACTGTAAGAAGGATGAATAAGCACATTAGGACCATAGAACAAAATATCCAATCAGTTGTGCAACTTAAATCATACAGTTTATCATCGCAGCAGAGGACAGTTTTGAAGGATCAGGGTAAGGTTTTCCCAAGCCCTCATCCCCCATATGGTGAGCTGTTTGCAAAATCTGTCAGGGAGAGAGGGAGAGAGTTCTCACAAAGAACAAAAAGCCAGATTTCTGAATGTGCTCTTTCCCCACCCACACCCTTATCAGCTCTATTTTTAAATACAAAGCTAGCTCCATAGAATTTCCTGAGATTTGACAGTTGGTCACACTGTTACAGATTAAACAGAAGAGTGGCAGACTTGGCTGGACTTACTGCTCGGCACAGCAGAGAGGGAGACCTGCCCCGGCAAGCATGTCACGGTGTCAGGAAGTAGCATTTGCGGGACAACAAATGAGCGGGATGCAGGCCTGCCCCTGTTCAGGACACACCACACAAACCCCTTCATCGTATTTCAGCTTTGGTGCAGGCACTGCCAACAGCTCCAGCCCTGCTCAACTACTGCAAATGAGTAGGCAACTCATTTACTGGCTTGCTTGTATCTGCAGGATAGCTGGCAAGTGCATCATCAGAGTTATTCGTGGCAATCCACGTGTGGGTGTGTGTTGAGGCTTTCAAAGAGATGGTGTAAAATCTCTGTTCCTTCAGGCCTTCATGGTATATAGCCTCTCCTCAAAATCTTTCACTCTTATTCTGCCTTGCACTTTCAGACAGCATTTCCAAACTCGTGGGAGCGAGTCCTGTTGCGGCCATTTCAATGATGAGAGCTGAGCACACAGCAGCCCACTATGGAGTTGGGGAGCGAGTCCAGGGCTCTCCAGTTTTAATGTTTCCCTGTTAGACAGTGCTAAATGTGCTTACTACCCATAGACTTGTTTATTCATAGCTCACTGAACTGAGGTTTTGATTAAAATTGATTTTGTTGCAACAGTGCTGTCACTATTATTAACCAGTTTCAATTCCTTTAAAAATAAACAGGGAGAATCCAAGCAGTTCAGTTACCTCTATGCTGTGTATGGCTGTTAGAAAAAGTATCAAAGAATAGATATAATTAAAAACAAATGCACTTTTTAGAAAAGTAGTGTTTTCCTAATATAATTAAATACTATTGTCTGAACCCTTTAATACTACCCAGCTGGCTAATAGAGAAAGAATGGTTATATTAGACAGAAGATTTTTATCAAAGACAGCTTTAGTTTTCCAAACAGCACAGGTTTTTCTGGCTGGCAGAGTATCAACTTGCCGAGTGAAAACTGTTTTCCCTTGGAAAGAAGAGACGGGCATAGGATGTACCCAAGAAAAGACAATTCCTCTTGGCTGACCTAAGCAGAAGTATTGGCTTGGGTCTCTGAAAGGAGCTCTTTCTTCTTGCTGGTAAGTTGTTCAGCAGCTATACAGATGGACTGGTTGTTTGTTCGGGTTGTTTTCTGGGGTTGTTTTTTTGGGTTTTTGGCGGGGGGGATTGGTGTTTGTTTTTGGTTTTGGGGTTTTTTCCCAAAAAGAAAAAAGAAGGGAAGTTGAAATTAGCAGCAAGCTCATAACAGATTTTGGAACCTTAGCAGATGGTAATGAAGAGAGTCATGGGAGATATAGTTAAGAAGGTGATTTTCCACATCTGCAGAATAGGAATGATGGAAATTAAGAAGATAATTCTGAACTAACATTAACTTCCAGACCAAAATTAAGGCATAGTTAGTTTTTCATAAATAAGAAACAGGCTCCTGGTAGGAGGTCTGAATTTTTGTTTGTTTCTTGAACAGCATGAAGTGTGCTGTCAGTTCTCACTAAATAGCAACAGTCAAGTATAACGTTCTGGATGCTACACAGAAACATATACATGTACCATGAAATAGTAGGAATGTGACAGTATCAAGTTTTAGAGTTTGCTTGTTCTCTTCAAAAACTTCAGTTTAGAAATTGTTCCAACTTTCTTTGATGTAAAAGTTTTAGGCAGAAAAAGAAGTAGATTGATAAGTCTTTTCTTGCTTGCTTTCATGAAATCCGGGCAGTCAGTAGAAAGAAAGGAGAAAAGGAGAAATGAGAAAAAGGGTGAGAAGAAAGCTTTGAAAACCTGCAGATTTGGAGAGAAAATTTCTTCATCTTGGAGAGGCTAGGAGGCAAGTTTGGGGAGTAACATTATACTAATTCCTCTTTGGAATAATCTATAAAATTGGATATGCAGATAATTCACATACGTAGAACTGTAAGCAAAATTGGCCTGGAGACCACACAACCCAGCAGCCTGCAGAGCCTCCAGAAGGCCCAGCTGTTCCTGTCCTTCAGGACCCATCCTTGCTCAGGGCTTTGCAGCTTGCTTACAAACCTAGGTCTTTTCTGTCACAGTAAACAAAGAGAAATTCAAACCAAGCGGCCAACCCTGCTCACTGTCTATACATAGGGATTTCTGAGAGAGATGAAAAACAACCCCAGTTAGTCTGAACGCAAAAGGACATTGCTTAAAGACAGTTATTTCCTTCCTTCAATTTGAATTGTCCTTACTCTTATTTGTATGTGGATCATTGTTGAATGAGAGAAAGATAAAATAGAAAGCCATGGAAAAAACATAATGGATTTATTCCCTTCTGGGCATTAATATAAACAATCAAGCAGCTACTTCACTTACCTTTTGCGTGATCGGTCCTTATTCCCGTCGGGAAGGCTTGCAATTCCATTTACATTGTGCCGCTCCATAGTGAAACAGTGTTCAAGCACAACTTTGTATTTCCAAGTGGCAAGATAGCAACCACATGTTAACAATTTCCTTCTCAAGGCCAAGATGCTGCAAGTGAAAAATCATGCCTTGGCTTTCTGCCTGGTTCTGTCTGGCTTAATTAGCTGATCACACCAACAGTCTCAGCTAAAACGATTCTCAGTTAAAGGGTAGGGGGGAGCTGCTTGAGCAGAACAGGGTGAAGCTTTACGCTGAGCTACTACCTTAGCAAGATCCAAGAAAAAAGGAGCAAGGGCTTTGGCTCAGCACCTTCCTTATCCAGACAGATTTTGACTTTTTGGAGACTGAAAGCAGGATTCTGAATAAAGCTGGATGCCCCCTAAAACTGCAGTAACTGCAGCTGCACAGGTTCAGACATTGGTTTGGGGGGTTGTTCAGGTCACTGTAGAGAAAGAGGACCACTGTAAATTGAGAGCAAATCTTTATCACAGTCTCCCAAAGTGCTTTGGATTTAGAATCACTTAGTAGCAGTCAAAATTACATTGAAGAGGGAGAATCACAAACATTTGCTCCATTGCCTTAGCTTTATTTTTTTCCCAGTGACCTAGTATCATCAGCTCAGACATAAAAGATGGTATTTTCCCTACTTCTTTACTGCTTGGTGGTGGCACTACACAGCATGGTAGCCCCACTTCTGTAGTATATTCACCAGCACAGAAGAACTCAGGTTTCTGTGCTCTGCGTGGAGGACTGTACAAAATACAGTTTTCCATGGTAATCAAGTCAAAGTGTCATGTCCCCATTTCTTAATGCAACCCTGAAAGTGCTGAACAGCAGTAAAACAAACACTTAATAGCATTTATGGTTTAAACACACTTAAAACGAAGATCCTAAAGTCTTTACAAAAACAAACTGCACTTCTCAACCATCTAGCTGGAATTTTACAGTGTCCATCACAAACATTTTCCAGCTATGGATTATTTTTAGTTCGAGTTTCAACTCAGTAAGCTAGGGCATACAGACTGAAAGTGCATCCAATTAGCATAGTCAGTTTAAATTGATTTTTGTTCACAATTTAAGATATGATTCATAAATCTCCAGTGAAGATATGATGGTTTATTCACATCATCCCACAGATGAACAGAGTCCATGTGTTTATTTGGTGCAGGGCTGGTTTACTTCAGCAGACTAGTGCATATTAGCAAACTGAAAAGGAATGCAGCAGCCCATCTCCTATAAACACCATTTGGCTATTTAAGCCTACACTGCACTAGGAATAGAATTATATCTCACAAACACCACCAAATGCCGGAGCATATAATTTATTCACTGCACGCTACATTATTTTCAAATCAGATTTTATCTGTCCCTTACTATATAAAGCTGGGGAAATATTCTCGTACACATGGAGCACTTCTGCACTGAGGAATTACACCACTTTGAATAAATTTAAAGGCTATGCATTGAAGGTCAATCTACAAGGAAGATTCAGATTTTTATTTGGATCTTGCTCCTGGTTCAGTGACTGACCTCAGACATGTTCCCCAGCATTTGTTTTTCACATTGTCTTTCACTGAGACTTTGCTGGGTCTGCTTTTCTTTGTCATATACCATCTTCTGTTGCCGTCCCTCATATCTCCTGCTTGCTTAAACACAGCCTCTGGAATGCTGTCTTTTCCAAGCTAAGAACAAGAATCTCCAGTATCTCTTAACATTCATGCAAACACTGAAGGTGAAGACCATGCAGCCAGGTGTGTAGTCTGCAAACCTTCCTACAAACGCTGCCTTCTTTTGGCCAAGTAAGGACCATAATCAGTTTTAGTGCCTCAACATGTAAAGATGATTCAAATTTAAAAAAAAAAAATCAAAGGTTACATTTGATGCAGGCAGATAATGAAGCCTTAGGACACAACTCTGTCTAATCAATCTATTTCAAATTGGGAGTTTGCAACATACTTTGGACTGTACAGTTTTGCACACAGAGGATATGCTCTGATATTTTATGCCTCCTTTAGTTAAGTTAGGTTTTCACACCGACAGCAGAGCTATTGTGTGCATGACATTTACTGCTGGAAATGGATGCTGTGTCTTGGCAATGAATGGAAAATCTGAGCATTAGCAATGAAAAGATATCTTCAGAGTGTTCCTTGGTCTCTTGTTAGTCATTCAACGTAGAGGAATTCAGCACAGAGGAAACACGCTGGGTGAATGTCAGTGTTCCCAGCTCTGCCTGAAGAAAGAAAAATCCTGCTATAAAACAGAGTATGGGCACTGAGCACGACAGACTCCAGATTTTCAGTGCACACCAATGAAAACCTTCCTGACAGCAGAGTTCCAGCAACCCAGCTGGGGTTTATTTGGGAAACGTGCAGTTTTCCACATAGGAAAGTAAATTGGGATACTTGTTTTCAGGTTCTATGGAAAAAATCTAATTGCTCTGACTAATTTGTATTTAGATGCAGATTTATAGCCTGCAGCAAGAAGGCACAGTCAACAGGATGGAAAGTACAGTGTCATCTGAATCAAACATTCCCCATTTTTTATAACCTCCCTTGAGAATGGTGTCCATGGTCTGTGTCTGACTGGATTCCCAGGAGACAACACAAGCTCTTCGTACAGGTACGGCTCTAAGGCTTTGCATTCACTTACTATTTCACCAGGTTTATATCATTTACCAACTTCACCTGAGCATGCATTTCTGTCTCTCTTGATCAGTGTCTTCCGCTGAGACAGCAAACCCTTTCCCAGCTGAAGACAATACCCACCATGCAACCTTTTAAAAAGTAATTCACAGCCTGGGTCACATCCCAAACACTGTGTGCCTGCCTGGCCACTGTGTGCACAGACTAGCACCACGAGGGGACTGGAGCCAGCTCCAAGCTCTGCCTGCCAAGGACTCCCTCTGGATCTGATGAGTGCACAGGGGTCCGCAGCTTTTTTCCTTGCAGAGGCTTTGTAGGTAACAATCTGAGGAGGTACAGAATAAGCCACAGAACCTATGTAATTTAAAACTAAGAGGGGTTACTCACAAGAGCATGTACTACACTGGATTTCTAATCTAGAAGTTGTATGTCTTTCAAGCCAGAGCCAAATAAAAAGAAAGAGCTTAGACAAGGCATGAGATGGTTGTTGTAATCTCCCTGCCCTTAGCAATGTCATGAGGATGATGCTCGTCTGACTGATGTGTTGTGTAATGATCTTTTGCATATAATTCTTCATGCAATTAGACTGAAATCTGCTGTCTAAAAGACACGTTGAGCATTTATGCCCTGTATTTTCTCAATTTATTCATACTGAAAAATAGGGAATATATCCAGCCAGTCAAGGTGACACTCAATGTTGTTCTTTTTGCAGTACCATCCATTATAAATGCTACGTACAGCAGCTGTATTTAACTTCATCCTGGCAACATAGATTAAAAAAAGAACCCACATTTCATTTGTTTACAGATTATAACAAAAGACAATTATTTGGCTATGGAAAAATGATCTAACAACATATCTAAAACCTGGTTCCTTCAGGGTTTCAAGAATGCAGGGAAGGAGAGGTAGGGTTTAAGTGAAAATTTTTTGCAGTTCTTAAAGAAGATTAAACTTAAGCAAAAGCAATCAAGGATTTGACTTTCAGAAATTGTTATTTTTATTTATGTTAAGAAACAATAAAAGTTTCTCTCTTTCCTTAATGTCATTATTACAGTATACCATTACATGTGGGCTTTTTGTTAGACAAAATTTTTCTGGTAAATCATGATGAGGTATAGCTTCGGCTCTTAAATGAAATATAATTGTTTAATATTTACATTTTTGACACATTTTTTGCTAAATAAATTCTAGTAGTCACTGAACAGTGTGTTTACCCCATGATGCAGTTTTAATACATGCACAAAACCAATTCCTCACACAAATGTTTCTGTGGAAGAGTTAAAGCTGTAGTAATTTGGCAACAGAGTGAGGCACTTGGCAAGTTTTTATATTGGACAAGCAAGGTAATGTGGTTATTTGCAATATGTAATTTAGGATAAATAAAATATTTACACAAGCCCAAATCTAATCAAGGTGCTTGTTTCGTGAAGTGTATTTACATGGGTACTAGTGCACTAAAAAAACCCACAAAGGACACACATGAACACAAAATGAGACAAATGCATTTACAAATCAAGTTACAGGTCAGTGAACAAAAGATGTTGCCCTTGACACATAGTCACTGGTCTATAAAGAGAGATGTGTGTTTAATCTTAGCCTGATTTCTGGAGGACAGATGGCATCATTTTGCAAAGCCTCTGGTATCACAAGGCCTTACATCAACATTGCCACATCTGTAAAGCAACAACTCCCTAATAGGTAACAGATTCCAGACTCGGTGGTTTTTACCCCTAGAGCTCCCCAAAAGGATACATGGGAATATTAATGGGAAGCCAGCACTGCTGCCTTTTTGGATGGTGCACTCCTGCTCGTTTTGCTATCCATCGAGTGCAGCATCAATGGGCAATGCCGTGCAGCTCCCCAGGACACTGCAGAGAGGAGGGAGAGCCATCAGAGAAAATTACATCAGCTGAGCTGCAGAGCATAAACGATAGAGCCAGCAGGGCCCAGTGCACCTTCCTTTATGCCATCATGATGCCATTTGATGGAAACCAGCTGCTCTGGTCATGTTCCTCACACTATACCCAGCCCTGCCACCAGAACATGCAGACAAGTCCCAAGTGTCTGATGCTGTTATACTTTATTTTGTTTTCAGTAATTGCATATACTTATATAGATTGACGTTCTTGTAATTAAAACACAGAATCACTATCAACAAATCTCTCAGACCTCTAAACAAAATCTAAATTGATTTCCACAAGCTATGTCAGCACTGACAATACAGAATTAAGCCTAGTAAAATAAGACTTTTTAAAATGTATCTGCCCATTTCACAAGGAAATGCATCTGAATACATCTGAATACATCTCTAATGGCACTGCATCTCTAGTTATTCAGAAACTTCCTGTCAAAAATGAATTCTTTTGGCTTTCTTTACCAGAGGAATCGCTGCATACATGCCAAATCAACAAATCACTGGGTAATTCATAATGATGGGTTATCAAGAAACTGATAGAAAGTGTTGCATGCGTAGGAGGAGTAGACTAATCTTGGAGAAGTGAGGGATAAATTTTCAACCCACCCTTCCTAGATTTGCATTATTAGTGCCCTTATTGATGCCTAGCATCAGTGGGATAACACTTTTTTATCTTGGGTTTTTTTTTGCTGAAGAAAATAAATCAGGATCCGTTTTGATGTGGCCTTGTTCTCAGCTGAGATAGGTGGATCCCTGGGTGTCCTAACAGATAACCCGTTCCCTGAGCTGCACAGGGTCCTGGGGAGCCTGGCTCCTGGCAAAGTCCCTGGCCCCAGAGCTTGCCCACAGCTGCCTCCCAGACTCATTTTCCAGGGGAAGAACTGCCCCCTGTGCTGCCTGGATGTCCACTGGAGCGTGGGTGGCCTGGCAGCAGACTGAGCCAGCAGGCAGAGAGCCACGTCACGTGTAAAGTCAGCTCTCAGCCAGGCTGCCTCCTCACTTGCTTCTTTGCTGAACTTGAAAGCAAAACGGACATCTTGCTGTGAAAAACATCAATGTCAGTGCATCAAGTGATCTCCTGCTGGAGAGGCCTGCCAGGAAGCACCCCAGCACTGCTCCTGCCGCCTGGCAGAGCCACTGTGGCATGGAAAGGTGTACAGCCAAAAGAGGGACAAGCTTTACCCTCGGTGCAGCAGGCTTTTTGATGGGAGTCATACTGCTCCTGGGCCGGGAAATGCCTGGGAACAGTGTTCTTTCCTCCTTAGGCTGCACAGCTGCACCTTGTCTTCCAAACTGGTCTGGCTCAAAAAGTGATTGTCACACTAAATTCTCCCAGGAGGAAGAGCCTTTTTTTTTTTTTTTTCTATCTGTAGTGAGATAGAAAAACACACAAACAAAAGAGATTTCACAAAAATACTTCTATTATTGTTTTTCTGGAGCACGCAAAAAAGCTGTTGTGCTTGGCAATGAATTTAACAGTCACTTATGTTGTTCAACTCTTTACCTTTAAATAACACTCCTAAATACTCCTGTATTGTTTTATCTGCCTTTTCCATGATGCTTCTGCAGGAAAAATTACCTCATATATTTGCACCTCCCATATTTGAACACTGTAAAGTTCATCATTAGAAAATAAACAGGAAAAAACACCCCTTTGAATTTTGCACAGCCTAAAGCATCTCTCAAAATAAGAGCGCTGAACAAAACCTTCCTGTCATTTTTTTTTTTTACTTCCAGGGCCAGGTTTGGAGCATTTTTTGTACATGAATCAGCAAGGAGCTCCAGTGCAGGAAGTGCAGAAAGGCAGGAGCTGCCATCTGCTCGGTAGTGGTAAGTCTCTATAGGTCCAAGCTGGAGAAAGCTGGAATGGCAGGAATCCCAAGAAAGGGGTGTTGTTTTACATGGGCTGCATGTCTATTGCCCCAGTAGCTTTCTGGTTTCTTTACCCTCTTCTGTATTTTACATCATTCCTCTTAATACTGAAAAAAAATCAGGCTTAGGATTTAAATCCCGAGATTTCAGTGGAAGTTTTGATGCAGACCCGCATGTAAGTCTTGTGAAGCCAAATGTGATTTCTCTTCCATGATTCTATGATTTTTATTCTTTCTTCAGTTCTCACCTTTTACTGTGTGGATGTGCAGATGTGCCTTTTAGACGTGCAGGATTTTTTTTACACCTCAAATCAAATTTCATTCTTAGTTGCTTCAGAAAAGGAACAGACCACTTGTACTGAAAGCCATCTCCTCCTGCTGCCTTTGCTTCCCCAGCATCATCCATGGCACATTTACATCCTGAAGCAAAGGGCCCTGCCAGTTCTTCTGTGTCATGTGAGGTGGTAAAAGTGCTTTCTGTTATCCAATTGCCAAAAAACCCAAAGCCAGCAAACCCAGTGATCTAAACTAGCTCAAAAGGAACTTAAAAAACCAGGCTCCTGTGGAGAGCTGCTCCTCCTACAAAGGATTTATGGCTTTCTCTAGAGATCACAGAAGTATATAATGGATCAAGAAGATAACCACAGATATAAAGAGAACAAGTATGTATTCTTACAGCCTATTCTAAAATGTCCTACATAGAAAACTATAATCCCTACATGAAACATTCACTAGCTTTATACATTGTTGTAGAGACACTAAAAATAATTTTTTATATTAAACAATGTTAAAATTTTCACTTTTTTGTCCTTTAGCTTGTATTTTATGGGTTTGCATGCTGAGTCTCTTCTTTAAAATTATTCCGTGCAAGTTGCTGGCAAGTGTATAATACCTGCACAGTGGAAACAAAGCATTTAAAATCGTGGAGCCATATTCTTCACACACTTACTCTACTGTAAATCCCAAGTAACTGCTGACCTCACTGGATTTAAACTAGATTTATAATGAAATTCAGAAATTGTCCCATACTTCCACTGATTAAGCTTCAATGTCATTTACTTATGACCTTTTCTGACTACAAAGACATTTTAGACAGTGTTATGTAAGCGTCTTGCTAGATACAGTATGACTTCAGTTAAAAAACGATGATGGCAATAATTACAGTTTCTACTTCTTCAATCTTCTTTAGTACTGCTGGAATTAAAAAAAAATACTTTCTTTCTTTGAAAGCTCTACAATATTATTGTCACTTCTGATCCTGTTCTGTGGCTCAGAGAAACACAAAAGGTACATCTAGAAGCAACTTACTTGGTGAAAAAGTTAATTCCATGCAAAATATCATGGGGTTTTTAAATTTAACATTATTTATTTTTAACATTATTAACTTCCTCTCAAATGTCCCAAAGAATATAGCTTCTAGCACTTGTCAGGAAACTAGTCTACAGATCTCAGTACGCTGACCTGGGGACTGTGAAATAGCAGCCCAGTCCAGGGCAGTATCTTTCCTTAGCAGTAAAAAAAAGTAGGAATGGAGAAAGACAAACCCCAAACCCTAGACCAAGATCAAGCCCTTGAGATCTACCTAAGACAATACTGTCAATAGTACCTCAGGAATTTTATTGCTTTGCACTACCCCAAATGTTTTCCCTCTGGAAAGCACTCTCCATAGCCTCTCATGGACTAGTCTACATGTCTCATAGCTGATGTTAGACCCATCATAGGTGATGTTAGACCCATCAAACATTCCTAACAGGATAGACAGCTTATGAAACCTGGCTCAATTTTGACACCACACCTGCACAACTCATCCACAACTGGGGGCAGTTTTGATGTGGAGTTTTGCAGTATCAGTGTAATCATGCTGGGGTGGTGCATTCAAGCAGAAGTTGCACAGAACATGGTTTGCAACACAAGTATAGAGAGTGGAGACCAGAAGATCATTAATTCATACATGTAAATACATACTGAACATTCTGACTCTCTTCTTTTCTTTCTGATCAGTTATTGGTAGCAATTTTTCAATCTGCATGGAGCATATTTTGAACTTGGGAAGTCCTTTTGCCTACATGGAAAAGGAATTACTCCCTGTATTACACTTCCATTCATGCTACTGATCAAGTTGGACTCATCAGAATCACAGAATACTCTGTGTTGGAAGGGACCCTCAAGGTTCATTGAGTCCTACTCCCAGCCCTACATAGCATCAATCACAAGCCCTTTCAGTCTTTTTCCATGGCAAAATAAATTCCTGCTACCACAAGCCCATGTGCATTACGTACTGTGTGTTTTTACCCCTTCACCTCAGCATTTACTTTTACCAAGCTATTTAATTTGGTCTTGGCATTTATGCACTGCAGGAAACTATAAACACATGAAACCTCCCTTTTCACAGATACGATCTCCTAATTAAACACGGAGTTAATTATCCCTGCCTTTATAACCATGATTAATTCCAAGACGTTAACTGTTATTTTCCTTCTATGTTCAATACAGGGAACTGCTTTGAGTGCTTGCTTATCCCACTAAAACCCTTTCCCTGAACAGTGCCTGCAAGCAATGGCTCTCCACAAGTTTGAGGAAAGAGGGACTGGTTGTCTCCACAGAAGTTTCTTTGCTCTCTAGCTCTGCAAGCCCTCCAAATCCAGGAGCTTGGGCCAAACAGAGAACAGGCTGAAGAAAGATGCCTCCTATCTCAGCTTCACAGTTATTTCTTCAAGTCCTGGCAATGTGTTCCAACAGTTCCCTGACACACAAGAGGCAAGAAGGGCTTAGGAAACATAAATGTCAGATTGCTCCAGCCAAAACACAAAATACTGCTCAAACATTGGTGGAAGAACTGGATCTCGCATGTGACAGGTGTCCTGAACGTGAGTTAATAAAGACTTGGAACTTGGCCTTTGTGTGTCTCCACTCAAGAGCTGACCAAGCTCATCTGACAGGACGCCTACAATGACACAACAAATGCAGAACCACAGAATCTTTTAGGTTGGAAAAGACCTTTAAGATCATCAAGCACCAATATAAACCTAACATTGCCAAGACCACCAATGGAAATTGATTCTGTTTCAATTGGTTATTGCTATTTTGCTGCTTCTATTTTGAAATCACTTAAAGCTACCCTTTGCAGTTGGTGCCTGATCACAGAGGATCTACAAGCTCAAGCAAATTAACTTAATCTATGCAATGGAGTGTGGATGCTTTTAGTTGGGGTCTGTCTGCAGTGAGTAACTTAGTGTGCAGCAGCCAGAGTGTGAATTTGCAGCCCACCAACTCATCTGCACAAGGCTTTTGAATGGTCACTGGGAAAGCAGAGTAAGTCACTGTAATATATCTTGTATACTAAAGACACCCATAAAGAATATACTTCAAAGTATCTAATGAACTATATATTCATATCCTGCCTAAGTATCCATTTATTTGTTCCATGCATTAATTTACAAGCTAAATTAGAAACCATATGAGCTGGTGAAACCCATGTTTCCTTTCGTGCTACAGCAAAAATAAAACCAGAGACACTAATAGGTTAAGGTAGCAACAGGAGAGGAGGGCCTTGTACTCCAGTAATACACACAAGGACCAGCACTCAGTTCTTCTCCCACCCAGCTTCTCCCTCTGCTCTCCCCTGCACTAAACCCCAGTGTCCTGCCCCATGGCTCAGGTGTCCAGCCCTGTTCCCTGGTTTGGTCACTCATTTCCCTGCTTCTTCAGGGCTTACTGCAGCCCAGTGATGGCTCCAGCCTGGGCCAGCAGAGCAGCCTGTTTCCTGCACGCCTGCTGACTTTCCACTGAACTGCCCTATGATCATCACAGTTGAATAAATAAAAGAATTTCCAGTTTAGAGGGTTTAATTATCTGTGATTTAATGCTTGTCAGAAGCTTTTTCCTCTGATGTAACTAATGTGAAACTCCAGGAAATGATCAGCTAAACCCGAGGAGAGTCTGAGTGGACACTTGTGCTGGCTGGACACACAGATAGAGCATCCAGCCAGGACAGTCCCAGAACACATTGTCATGTTAGAGCACGCTGCTTGACGTTTTCAAAATACTATTTTCTGCCACGTTCTAACTCATAATATGCAGTTTTCCCCCATCTCCCCAAGCCACAGCCATGGGATCTCACTGGTTCCTGGCCCTGTGGGAGGAGGGCGGGGTGGGTGCCCCACACTGAGTCGCAGAACCCCGTGGAGGTGTTACACATCACTTGGCCTCCAGCCTGGGATATGTGCCTCTCCAGATGCCAGTGCCAGGCCATGAGTCTGATACAGGAAGCGTGGCCCTTATGGCATCTGCTCTGCTTCCCAGGCTTAAAAGCAGGGAATGAAAGGAGAATAAAAGCCCCTCTCCAAAGCAGACTCTTTCTGACACCCTGTGTCTGTATAATCTCAGTCTCTTGGCTGGGGCCTCTGGAGTAGTGCCAGCAGGAATACCAACACAGGGTTAGTCTTCCTCACCCTCACCATCTCCAGCAATACTGCTCACCAGAGATGTGTTTCTTTCACATGTGTAAGAGAATTTCCAAACCAAAGGATTTAAATATACGTTACTAATCTTCTTTGGATTCTGTCCAGAAGAACTAAATAAAAGCCTTTTAAATAATAAGATAATAATAGCAAAATCATACTATTGTGTTTTAGAAATGTTTATTCAAAACTGTAAGAAATAACTGCTCTAAATATTCAGGCAAGTACCAGAATCATATCATTTGGGCACATATTTTATGGAGGGTTTTTTTGAGACTAACTCTTGGCTCATATTTTTTTCTGCTCAGTTTCCTTTATGAGCCTGGCTGTTTTTTCCCCATTCCCTGCCCCTCTGTGGTTAATCACATTCTCTTTGCTGGTTCCTCCTCACCCTACTTGGGTGTCCTCTTCTGGGTTCATGCCTTCACCTTCTCACCATCTGCCTTGCTTGGGTGTTTGCTCAGAGGAGAAGCTTTTCTTGCTATGGGACCTCTGAACTGATGGCCCCATCTGCTCCCCTCCAGATCTGCCCCTAGAAGCTTTGGAAACTGAATTAATGAGTGCAGACAGCATCATTTTTAAAGGTGCCAGGCAGTTTACATAAGATGGAAAGATGCACTTTTACAGGATCAAAGCCTCTGCAGGAATAAAAACACCTATTGGCCTGAAAATGGAGCTCTTTTACAAGAGTTTCTGTGCTTAACCTTTTATAAGGCTCTGTTCTGTAAATTACAATAAAACCGAATTCTGTTATTTGAAATTAACACCCTCCTCATCACACCAGCTTTGAACTATGTGCTGAAAGCTCCAATTGCAACCACTTAAGTGATGGGATGGGACTGGCTACAAAGTCAGCTGGCAACATTAGGACGGCTATTTTGGTTGTTGCCAGCAGCTAAATCACGTTAGTCCACTGCCACGCTTCCCTAGGAACCTACTGCAGGTCTGGGTATAAAAAAGTGTTATGGAAGAAAAAAGTCTCCAAATAATGCAATTGCTCACACCCACACCCAAGAAAGGCAAATATTTATAAAGAATTCTGCCTATATTTGTGTAGTTTCCATGGCTCTCCTCTGTCAGACTCCATCTGTGCTTTGCTTGAGACCATCTTCCTGCATTTACTCTCTGCCTGTAGCTTTTCAGGGACTAGGGGAGGGATTTGGTTCATAATTTTGACTGAACAAACTGCAAGCAGGAAGAAACATTACTCATCCATGATGACACATTTAGCTAAGTTATTATAACATCTGATACCTGAGTGGGGCAAAAAATGCAGAAAACGTCAATGGTGACAGCAGACACTCCTTATCTACCCCATAATATCTTGAGGTGCTGCTGTGTCAGGCAATGTTTCCTGCTGGAACTTGGTTGTGAGTGAGGAGGCTGCTGTGTAAAAGGGGGTCAGAAAAGGTCAGCCCGTTTCCCTGAATGTCCTGCAGGAGGACAGGGCTGTGTCCCACAAAAATCAGGCCAGTCCTGTGTCCAGGAGGGTTTTGTTTCCCGCCCTTATTCTTGCACATGACGTGCGTTTTAGGTACAGGGTAGCTGTCCAAACACCATTTCCACTGATTTGTGCTGCTATTCCATAGGAAATGGTGACTGTTGCACAGAGTATTTCCAGCAGATCAATGACTAGATGGGAGCAAATGATGGTCCATAAGTAAGGTGAAGTATATTAACTCCAAACAGTCACTAAATCTTTAGGAAATGCCCTGACCTCTGTTGGTTATTGCTATAAAAACTGGGGAAAGTCTCCCAGGCATTTTTTCTCTATGACATAACCACCACTGGTATGCATAGAATATATATTAGTAAATCCTTTGGCTCTCTCTCAGTGCTCTAGTGATCATAATTTGCTATTTTGGGGGAAATACATGCTAATGTGCTGGGAAGAGTGAGGGAAGGAAACCATTATTGCTTTGTAAACCACAGTCAGAAATGAAGGCTCCATTTTTCATTTTTTAAAGTGTCTTTACTTCCCTGTAACATCACTTTTTAAATTCTTATTGTTGTTTGGAACTTTAGGATTGGAGCCATTTACTTCATCCCCTCCCCTAGGTAGCCCCTATTATTTTTACCTTGGAGGATTCAGCAGAATATGACCGTGGGGTGTTTGTGTGACAAAAGTGTGGGTGCAGAGGAGGAAATGAGAGCAGAAATGCGTCATCAGCTTTTGAAAGGGATGTTATGGCACAGACAACCGGCAAGCAGCTCTGAATGTAGGTGGTGATGGACAAAATGGGCAAAACTACACTTCTGCTTGAAGAGGGAGTTATGAAGGTGAGACGATTAAAAGGAAGGTAGTTACTTCCACTTAATTCTTAGCACTTCATTGTGCTAAGAGGTCTTTATTGTGCAACCTTTTCTCCCCTGTGTATTTCATCTATTATGTGCTCCTCCTACCAATCTGCTTTATGGACATTTTATTGCTTTTAGGAACCTCTCAGAAGACACTTCACCTTATGTGAGGACTAACAAGATTTCAATGCACTGTGTCCTTGTCCCTCACAAGACATCACTGCACAAACTATTCCAAGGAATTCTTTCAGAAGGGACACCATGCTGTGGCCCATAAATCTAAGGGCAGCAGATGGAAAAATTAAACCTATGATGACACTAAGAGATACAAGTTAATTAAATAAGGCAGAGGAGTATTTTAACAAATGCTTTCCTGCCACACAACTCAGCACTATTTTAAAGATAATGCTACTTTATTTCCATCAGAGTCAGCACTAGATGCAATAGTTCTTGGATAAGATCCTCTGCCTCCTGGCAGGCCGTTGAGAAGGAGGTGGAGGCAAGACCAATGCCTGAAATGACTTGGAGGATGATAAAGGCATTGTTTAGTCCAGCTCCAAGTTAGGTACTGATGATGCACATTGGAAAATACCTTCTCTTTAAAAGCTTTGGTAACAATTTTTTATTAAAGGCAAACACTAGATCTGTATTATTAGAGCAACTTTTGTTACAGGGCCCAGGGAGAGTTGCAAGATTTAACAGATCTGCTCCAGTCATTTCTAGATGGAACTCAATTGGAACACATGCCGCTCTTTCTATCCTTTTTTGTTAACCCTCTTCTCTGTTTGCTCATGGCTATTCACAAATGCTAAGTTCACTGGCAGAGAAACTTGGTTTTTACAGGTTTTGCAATAGACTTAGAACCATAGAACCATAGAATATGCTGAGTTGGAAGCGGCCCATCAGGATCACCAAGTCCAGCTCCCAGCCCTGCACAAGACACCCCAAGAGTCACACCAGGTGCTTGAGAGTCTTGTCCAAACGCTTCTTGAACTCTGGCAGGCTGGTGCTGTGACCACTTCCCTGGTCCAGTGCCCATTAGTCCATGCATTGCCAGGGACTTGTAAAACACAAGGTGAAAGTTGTTAATCTCTCCCCCTGTAGAGACCTTACATAAGCCAAGAGCACCGCCACTGCGCAATCCCTCACGGTTTCCTTAAACAATTTCTGTCCTCTGTGATCAAGCTGCCTTTGCACAAGAGGATCCACATGAGCCACAGCACTGCCTTGTTATGTTCCATGTAATTTTCATCTCTCCATTGCCACTGTTTTTGGCAGGTAATGAAATCTTTTCTACTCACTGATCAGCACTTCAATTCACCAGTCTGCAGAAGCTGTTGCCTTTACTCTTAAAATCTCTGTTCTCTGTGTTCGCAAAACAAACCTTGTTGTGACCCTGTCTGCCATTATAACTCCTTTAATGAGTTTCTCCAGGAAGGCTGGGAAAGTGTTGGGTGATAGCAGACATCTTATCTACTGCCAGTTACCACCTTGAACCAATTGCTTAGCCTGTGTTTTTTGTCAAGACCCCTGATCTTACCACACCTGCCTCCACTGATTCCACAGCAGTGCTTTGTGAACCACAAAGTGCTTTACTAAGGCAGACCTAACAGCTCACAGCCACGGGAAAAGGACCTGATTTCACTGATCAGCCATCTCTGGTGACTTGTGCAGCTTAGCTCACCTTTCTTAGGCACTTACAGCAGAATTGACTTTCCTCATTCTTTGTTTAAGAATTGTTATTTTCTTTCTGCATATTATATGGCACATGTAACTTCCTGAACAGACCAGCTCCTCTTCCTCTGGATCATTTTGCTCACAGCCATCCACTCTTTGTACCTTTTGTTTTCACTGATTTCTGGATGGTAATCTTAACTTTCTCTGCTACAATGCAATCCTCATCATCATCATTCTTCTTGTAGACTTTTGTATTTTGAATATTACCTTGCCTTTAGAGTGTCTTTTCCTGAGATCGTAAGATGTTCAGCTCAGAGTCTGCCATGTAGTGCTTCCCTCTTAGTCCTTATTACTTTGAATATCTCTCTCACCTTGAAACATCTGAAGATAATTCTGAAATTTCAAAGTTCCTCAGAAAATGTTTTATTTACACTTTATCAGTTTGCTTGCACTTTCTGCAAAGTTTTGGGGATTTTCCCGCTCATAGTATGCATGCCCCTTCACAGTGTTTCCTGCCTCTGCTTTTTCACAGGCCAGAATATTTTCTACTTTCAAGGGTACCTTAACCATTTTCATGGCACATTCAAGACAGAGCTTTTTAACGACCTGTAGATATTCCTCTGCATTTTGTTCTGGCCTTGTGCCAAAAGCTTGTGGCTCACCATCTTCTCACAGTCCAGTTTTGCCTTAAGTATCTCTGGCATGTTCTACTAATGCCTTGATTTCCCTTCACTGCTTATGCTGCTGTGAAGAAACAGGAGGTTTGGTGGAACCTTTGTCACCGAGATAAACAAGAGGCAAGTGAGTTTTAGGGAAGAATCATGATAATGTCAATACCAGATGGATTTTTTCAGGTGAATTTTCTATTTAGCTTGAGCATAATAATGCACTTGTAGATGATGTAGTAGAAGCTTTTGAAGAGAAACAATCATTCACTTATTGGGTTTTGGTTTGGGCTGCAGTTGCCCCTGCAAGCTCTCAGCACCTGGATAGTCCAAACAGCACTCAGGACACAAACATTTCTCTCAAACTGCTCTCTAGACCCCTTGCAGCAGAGCCATTTGGTCTCTTGAAGCATACAGATAATATGAATGGATTTTATATAGATGAGGCACACAACAGACCCAGAACAGCTAAACTCTGAGCTCCCCTAGCCCCTTTGCAAATTCTTTCAAGACAGAATCTGTACGTGACAGAGTCAGGGAGCTCACCAACTCCAAACTTCACTAGCTCATAACAAAAAAATTAAACTAAAACCATAACATAACTAAAACTTCAGAGAGACTTTGTAAAATAAATAAAGATTTTTGCTCTCTATGATACTGCGCTGTATAAATTCTTAGCAGAAGCATCTCGTTCAGAGTAGGCATGAGTTTCATGAAATCAAATAATCTGATCTTAACTTACATGCACTGTGATACAAAACCCATTTTGTGAATTAGAGGAGCACTGGGCAAAGAGACAAGCACAGAATCCTGTGGCAGACCAAATGCATTATTTATTATTTAGTAGGGCTCCTGTAATACAATTCCGTACATTGACTTATTTATGAAGTGAAGTAAGAAAGAAATTTAATTCTTGTGTGAAGAAAATAAGGTTTTATATTCAGCTACTATGCCAGCAAAAATTGAAACTAACAAACACGAGCTGAAAAGATGCCATAATGTTCTTAGCCACTGCTTCGGAAATACTGACTGAAGCACATCAAAGCAAATGAAGGAAGTTGCATTTAGTAATGGCGAAAGATGACACCCAGCTTCTGGTTTCTCAGGCCACCAAAGAGCTTGTGCATTACCGGCAGCAGGAATGAGAGCATGAAACTCATCCTCCTCCCGAGCATTCATGGCAAACCATTCACACCACTGCCAGGCTTGGCACTGTCAGAGATTTGGGCTGGCACCACCAACGCTAAGCTACAATAATCCTTTAAAATAAAATTTGCCACCAGGCAGCAGGAAAGTGACTTGGAGTGCAAGATCCTGTTCTCCACACTTGTCTGACCGTGAGACCCTGCTGGCACTGTCAGTGGTGATGCCCATAAGCACCAAATCTAGTGGTAGTTTCTGTGACATGAAGCCTTTTGGAGACTCACAGGAGACAGGGGAGACAAGATGAATAGTGGCATTGAAAAATCCCTCTCTCTTCTTTATATCAGAGTGTCCATATAGTGTCTGTGACCCTCCTGTAGAGCAGCTTTCTGGCTTCCCACTGTCTGGCATTGTATTCCTAATTTTGCAGCCGAAGTACCTGACTCTTATAGTTCTCTGAAATACAGTGCCAAAGGGCTGTACGTTTCTCTCTACTTGGTCTCAGAAATGGAAATCAGTCCCTATTACTACTAAGGCTACCATTATAAGGGTCTGGATTTAGCAATTCTTCACATAAACTACAGGGATTGTCTTGGGCCTTCACATGTCACTTCGTGATTTAAATTAGTTTAAGTGCATAGGGGAGTCTTTTACTTTACTTGACTGTAAGCAGAATGAATCCTTAAAGTGATGCTGCAAAAAAACTCTGAAATATCACTGATGAGCATACAGCTAAAGAATTTATTTCATCTATTATTCATTTCACACATCAAATCATAATCATTTTTACCTTTTTTTTTGTATTTGCCACTTTTCAAGTTAATGGTTTCTTCAGATTTCTAAATCTCACTTTTTCTAAAAGTAACAACAGAAGATTTGCTTGAGTAAACTGAAACCTAAAAACTGATCAGAGACATATTAAAGAAACTAAAACTTTTGGAGTGAGTGGAAAGAAAAGTGCCACAATTGATTTATCAGTTTTAAAAGCGGTGGTACACGGCACCAAGGGCTTCCAGACGTTCAGACACAGAGGAAAACTCGGAGTGCAAAGAACACGCTGAGGCTCTGCTCTTCTGCAGCCAGAAAAGAACAGCCCCTCTGTGGCTTGCTCTGCGTTGGCTTAGTTCCCGCATTACCAGCAAAACAACTGCCTAGCAACTCAGCTTTTCCCACAACATTTCCTGTGTGCCCAGAAAAAAAAAAAAGATAGCACCTAATAGTCTCTCTGGATAATCCCCTTACTTGAGAGCTGTACCCAGCCCTCTGTACACATGGGAGCTGTAACCAGCAAGGCAACTGCTGTCGTGACAGAGAGGGCAGGCAAAGTCAAACTGGTCCCCTGATCCCTGCTGCAAGTTGTGCAGCTTATCTGCTCATGAGACAGACAGCAAACTTGCTGCTTCTCTCCACTGCATCTCCCCAAACAAAGGCAGGAAGCCATGGCTGTCAGCAAAAAGGTACAGACATCCTTCCTATCGAGAACCCTGTTTTGTGAACTGCGAGGGAGCTCTCTAGCACACACTTCACAACTGTCGGGAGAGTCCATCTGAAGGCATAAATAATTCAGCCCTTTAAAAAAATAGTGCTGGCTTGAACACGTGAAATTGCTTTTTCAGTTACTGCCCTTAAGAAACATTTACAGTCATACAGCAAGTTTACTAATAGTTACATTTTCTTATCTGAGATCCCAACTGCAGCAGCGTCTTGCAACTCAGTGTTGAAGTCACTTCCCTCACATTTTCAGCACCAGTAGAAAAAGAGCTGCCTTGAATCGTCTGCAGCTGTTTCTGGGCAACATGCTGAGGGGGCTGAAGAATACACAGTTTTGCCCATATGTTCTGTGGAAGCACAAACCTTCTCATCCCTCCAAATGTTTGAGAAGCACTGTAAATAAGCTCTAACCAGCATAATTAAGAAAGCAGTCTTAACCAAACACGCAGAAATTAGGGCAGCAACTTACTTGCCGTCTTCATAACTTCCTCAGGAGCATTGTCTTTTCAAATGAGTGCAACAGGAAATTGTGGTGATTACGGGAGAGCTGCACGACTGCGGCTCAAACCACGCACTGCAAAGTGCAGAGGTAGTCAGCTCTGGATTGGTAACAACAACAGGCAGCCACCTCCCCTTCTTGTACTTTGCATGTAAATCTTAAACTGACGCCATGTGGAGAGAAGTGACCGTAACAAAGATCTACAAGAAATATGTCTGTGAAAAGGCTTTATTACTCAGAGCTCTGTGCTCAGAATTGCAATGCTTACCTCTTGAAGTGCTCCAAGACTTACAGATAAAAGGCATCCTAGGCCTGCTACTGTTTAACACTGATTTTATCTGGACAGGTGTCCACTGTCTTTATTAAAAGCAATACTGATCTTTAGTTCCTCTTCATCACACAGGGGGAAACTTGGACCTCTCTTGCCCTGCCTTTTGCTGCAGTGTGGTAGAGATGTGCACACTCATGGGCTGAAGAGGTCCAAAGACATCTCCACGTGCCCTTGCACTCTCTGCTGAGGCAGAACTTTGACATAAGTGAACCAGGACCCTGCTCCTACCTTCTTACAACAGGGTTTCATGGTAGAGCAGACAGCTCACTGAATCCATGCCATTGTCCCACAGCCTTTTAGACAGGAACTACAATCTTTTTTTTGGTTTCTGAATTAGCATCTGACAGATGCAAAAAGCTGCCACTAATATCCAGCTCACAGAAATATGCATGTAAGACTGGGAACTCATGGAAAAGCTCTGATAACATCAGATACTGCAGGCATGTGGTGTGTCTTTGATAACTGGATTGCCTCAGCAGGGTTTATACTTTCAGCTCTGCATTTTTTTTTTTTTTTGTCAGTTTAGTACCCACTGAATGGTTAGATAAGGTAGAGATAAGCAGCAGAGCCACAAACTATTCATGCAAGTGGATGAAATGTTGATAACTAAGTTATAACTGGAAGAGCAGCTGAAAAATCTTGCAGAGATGTTGTGGCTGGAAAAGATGGCAGAATTACAGAAAAGAGCAGTTGTACAGCACTGCTGAAGGGCAGATCTAGCTACAGAACCTGTGTTTCTGGGCACAAGATGAAAAACTTGCAGAATTCCTCCAGTAGCTTTATCTGACTCTTCAGGGTTGGTGAATAGGGAAAAGTGTTTGTTAGCAGAGTCAGCTCCGTGACACAAACTCCAGGAGGTCCTGCTTACACAGCTTCATGTCAGGCTAAAAATCACTGGCTGACACATATATAAAAGGAAACATCTGTGCCAGCAAGTTAGCAATGCTGTCTTGCACAACACAAATCAAAGGGCATGGAAGGAGAAGTTTTACCTAGCTTTGGTGAAATCCATCTGGTTTCTTAGCATTTTTCCCATTAAACATAGATGGTCTTTCCTTGCTGCATCTGCAGGTAGTCTGAGCAGCAGTGTCTGGAAAAACATGGTTTGAACTTCCACAGAACCCCTGCCTGCACCAAGCACACCTGCTGTGAGGGTTATTTGACACCCTAGGTAATTTTGCCACTTTTCGAAGAACCTGCAAACGCAGACAAAAAAATAGAATTTCCCCCCCCACCCTACTACCATCTAATCAGCAGATAACTGTAGCAGATGATTTGACAAGAATGGTGGATAATACTTGCTGACTGAAGTGAAACGGCTGGCCCCTGACAAGTCAAACACCTCTGTAGTTGATCCAGAACTAAAGGTCCTTTTGTCCTTGAGTTTCATCTTCCATTTCCTGTCTGGGTTCTTGTTATTGCCTTAACCCTCTCTTTGCTGTTGAAGTGACTCTTCACTTTCCAGCTTCCTCACTTCTCCCTTACGCCTGGAATCACACAATGGTTTTGGTTGGAATGCACCTTTAAAAGTCACATAGTCCAAAGCTCCTAAGTGAGCAGGGACATCTTCCACTAGACCAGGTTTCTCAGAGCTCTGTCCAGCCTGACCTTGAATACGTCCAGGGATGGTGCATCCACCACCTCTCAAAGTAACCTGTGCCAGTGTTTCACCATAAAATAAATGTTCCTTATATGTAATCTAAATCTATAGTCCTTCAGTTTAAAACCATTACCCCTTGCCCTATTGCAACAGGCCCTACTAAAAAGTTTGACTGCATAACCTCCTCTTACTAAGAAGACTTTGAGTAAGTAAATACACAAATTTAAAAAAAAAAATTAAAGGCCTTTTTATGTTTTGATTGTTTCCCTTTCTCCACATATTCTTCCCTTCAGAATGGACTGTATAATGCAATCCTTGTGATTGCTCTCTCCCTTCTCTCCTTGTCCCCCAGCTTTTTCAGGTACAGCTATAATTTCTCTTTCTTCAGTTTAACATTGCTGACTCCTCTGTGGAAGTTCATCCAGCTGTCCTGTCTTCTCTCTCAACCCATCACTCTGGCCAAGGACTACCAATTATTTTAGCTGTACTGCAGGAATGTAACTAACCTGCAGTGTGAAAGGGGAAAGAGGATCCAGCTGCAACATGCTAGGGACAAGCTTCCCAAAATAATCCTGGCTTTTAAATTACTGGCTTTCTATTTAACCTCTGAGATCTAATCCTTGCATGAAACCCACAACAGCTAAAGGAAAAAGGCACCTGAACTGTTACAAGCAGTTCAATTCACAGGGAAGAGATGCCAACACAGCTGCAGAAGAGGTACCAACTTTGGCCTCAGCATGGGATGGGCTTCTCCTAATTCCTTGTGTTGGAAGTGCTGATCTTTGCATTGAGTATTTACACATTTACGCTGTGCCTCTTCCTGCTCTTGTATAAACATTCACCTGGGTTTGGGGAAACCCATTCATTGTTTGGATATTTAAGGATTCACAAGAGTAGATGGAAGAACCCAAGTCTTCTTTTCCTCCCCTGATCTAGACAAGTGGTCTGGTCATAAAGTTATTGCCTTTCTCTAATTACTTCATAAAGCCATCCCATTTTGTAATGAAAAGGTTAAAACTACCTCCTATAGCATTATGTACCTAATTTAAGCATTCATAATAGAGGCGAGTTCCAAACATATTTCAGTGTTTCATTTAGCCTCAAGAGTATTGCATCAAAACTCATGAACAGAAAATGAACTTGAACTTACTGCAATAATAGTGTTATAAACACTATTATTATAGTGTAAACACTTAATAGTGTTTGAACTATTGTTTAAAGGGAAAATTATCTTGTACATTGAACCAGATACATTGAATACCAAATGTACCTGGTCTTACCACTGAGTTCAGTAGATATTTGCTTAAAATAGAGGTCTCAGTGTAGCTTAGCTACATGCACTAGGTAGCAACAGACTGTACACAAAACATACACTCAACTCCCAAGGGAAATTCACTGCTGGAAAATTGGCACAGAGAAACTCCCTTTTGTGCTGTACAGAAGTACTGCAGGGGTTTTGAAGATATAAATTTTTAACTCTGATTCCCAAGTCTTTGTTTTTCCGATGCAATACTCTTGAGGCTAAATGAAACACTGAAATATGTTTCCTTGCTAGGAGGTACATCTCCCCACGGGATTCATGGGGTTTACCCACTGCCACTTTCTCTTGGGATCCAGACAATTGTTCAGATAATTATTGTTAAGATAAATATTGATCTTGCTACCACTGATTGCATTTGGGTAATGTTAAGACATTATCTCTTGTGAATACCTCCACAGCATTTATACAACTCTTCTCACTTGGTGAGATACCTTATTGTCCTCTCCCAAGTAAAGATTACTGCAAATACAACCGGAACAAATGGAACAAAGTCTTTGGAACAAATTTTTCTTTGGAACAAATTCTAACCATTCTCAGAATGATCAGATCAGCTAAACCAGATCTGTACCTCAGGTCTATAATTTACATCTGAAAGTGGAGACTGTAGAGGTTCACTGGATGCAGAGACAAATATCTGTGGACTAAATAATTACTCTAAACAGTCTGTTTTGATAAACACTGCCTGAAATAAAAGCAAACCACAGGAATTCATATTAAAATCTTGGTACTCCAGAGCTGATAGTACTATCTATAGTAAATAGATGTTTATGCAAGTTTATTTTTTGAATGGACAAGGAATTGTTTTGGACTTCAGCCTCTTTGTTATGTGAAGTTTTTTCTTTACATTAGCTATTCTCATTAATGGACAAATTCCTGAGCAACATTTTTAAAATACAGTTATTGCCTCGTACTTTGTTTCTTTAATTCAAACCATGTGGCTTCACTGTGGGGGAGGAGACAAGGATAAGTATAAACCAAACATGGCATCAAGTCCTGCAGTTTTTCAAAACGGGAAGGATTTTCATTTGAAGTGCCCTTCTCAAGGAAAAACTTCTGAAGAAGATATGAATCACAGAAATGTTTCAGGGCTATTCCTCCTCAATTCCTCATAAAGATTTGTTTCCCACAGTACAAATGCTAGTTCTTTGCAATCAATAAAAGACACCTCCTTTACAAATTCAAAATTGATTTTTGGACAGTTAAAAGGCAACATCCAAACAATTCTTTGTCATCTTTTCAGAAAATTTATTAACGCAGCTGGAAATAATCACTCATTTAGCAAGAACCCCCATAGTGCATCTTATAGGAAAAAAAAAGAGAAAGAAAAGCAGAAAGGCTTGCCTCACTAGAATAATTCAGACCATTGTAAAGGAATGATTAAAAAATTACAGTGACTTTTACAAATGCGGCCACACTGACGTTGTAATGCAAAAATGTGTACAATACAAAGAAAATAAATCCCACTTCTTTTGTTGACCTCAGCAAGAACACAAAATGTGGCATGTCAGATTGTTATACTTCTGTTATTTCACTGTGCCAGTTCCATATCTGTTTATCTTGACCTTTTTTAGTCTAAGCACAAGTTCAAATTCCAGTGATTTAAAATATGTCTTTGTACAGAAAGTTGTCAGGAAGGGCCACACTTCTGGGGTTTTGCTCTTTGCAGATTTGCCATTAATCACATTGTTTTCACTCACAGCATTAGTTTCTGTGTTTTTCTGAATTTCTTGAGACCTGTGGAGACCACTCCAGAGACAACGAACCATTGATCCTATTCCACATTGTCTGTGATGAAAAAATGGTTAATTTGGTTCTTTTCACTTGCAATTTACAGAAACCAGTGCAAGTCACAGAATTCCCCTGGTTTCTTTTGAGTATAACTTCACTTGAAAGACATATTTGGTTGTTACGGGCAATTTGTGAAAACTCATTGAAAAGTCAGGTACCAATTTTTTTTGGCATCCCGTGCTTGTGTTTCTTCCTATAATATTTGATTCAGTAGAATAAGCTCTCTTTTAGTGGGAGGCAAACACAGAACCTAAAATTGTAGAGTAAAGATTCAGATTCAATGTATATTAAATAGCACTCTGTTATTCATATATGTGAGGTTTTTACATTTGGATCTCCTTGAGGACTTATGAAATGGTATTGAATTGATGCAGTAACATTAGACATCGACATCAAATTTCTTTCAACATGCATATCCACTTCAGCTGATGACAAAATGTTACCTAGAAGACATATTTAGGTGCTGGAATTTTTTTATGGTGAAGGACAGCCAACAAAAATATATATAGGATCTATTACCATATATATAAAAGCTTCTTTCTAGGAAATGCAGAATTTATTGTGAAATGTGAATTTAATGTGAAAAGCTTATTAAATTAATAAACCCCAATTAAACCCACTCTTTTTCTCAACCCTGACTTTTGTCAGAACTTAGGTCTCTGAAGAGACATAGCAAAAATATTTACAGGCATAGAGAATCTCAACACTACAACTTATTTCAAACATGAAAAAATACATTTTGTATTTCTAAATCCAGGCAAATTCTATATTTCTCTTCTCTCTTGAAGGACTACATAACTTTTGCAGAATCAGGGCTTCAGATACCTTTTTGTCAGTTAACAGTATCAGATAAAATTTCCTCCCTAAAGTCATATGCTCATAAACTATTATGACATTTCTCTTGTTATCTTTCATCCAATTTTTCAGGCACATTCTCTTTATCATTGTTCCCTGAGATTCTTAGCATTGGACAATATTTCTTCAAAACCAAGTGAGGTACTTTAAATATTAAGAAGTGATCACACCAAGGATTTAAAGCACAGATCATTGGAATTTTGACATTAATACCTTTTCCCCCTCATCCACTAACTCCCAGTGACAGTAATTTCTGTTTTTTAAAGATACACTTTTCATTTCAAACTCGTAGAGTATGCTTCAAATTAAGTGAAAGTTATAAAAGTGACAAAAGATTTTAGTACTAATAACCAACACAAAATGATGGCATAAATTGCTGTGCATAATCCTGCAGTGGGAGAGGTGAAGCAATTAATTTAAACACCAGTCTTGCTGCAGCCTGAAGCAGCTCCTCTCTGCCAACACCCCAATACATGGTATGCCAGTGCTGTCTACTGTGACAGTAAGAGCTTCCTTAGTAAGAGGCTGACTTTTGAAATCATGATTTCTCTGGTATCAGTAGAAATGAATACAGGAACACCTATCCAGACCCATTCAGTTTGGGCCCGCCAGTTGATTTTTCAAGGTAGAAGTAATTCAGAGAGAAAGAAACATAGGGTGCTGTGACAACCACTGGTAACCTCCCCTGCTAACACTTACCTGCAGGGTCTTGCAACTGCTGGGAAATGATTCATGTTGGGAGTGCAGGAACTTCCTGTCTCGGAGTCAATGGACATTTTTACCAACTGTAAGTTATTGATCGAGTGGATAAATAGAGAACCACAATAACTGAGTGTTTATGTTAAAGTGTTATTGCCAGCCTTTTATTTATGGAGAATTCACTGTGTGAAGTAAAATCAATTGCTAAGCAATGGGCCATGAAAAGAAACTAGAAAGTGCAGGATGTGGGAACAGTAAGAAATGTGCATCTTGGAGTCAGTCAGACTCAGTTAATGGTTGGACTTGATGGTCTTAAAGGTCCTTTCCAACCTAAATGGTTCTGTGATTGTACTTGCAACTGCTAGAGACAGGCACTCTGCCTGAGGGCAAGAAAGTCCTCAGAGCCTAATTATAGATACAAAGAAAGACAGGAAAATTAACTACTTTTAACTGCTGGACATTTACTTTTGTGGTTTACTAGTCGGTGTTCACTGCAATGTTAAGCCCTGTAACGTGGTCCAAGGGGAGCAGGAATGGAGTTTGTAATAGATATACCTTTAAATTGTTGTAATAGGAATTACTGTATCAAAATCCACCTGAACTGATGCAGGAGAAGCCTTACAAGAAGCAGTGCAAGTGCAGCAGCGACCCAACCCAAGCTGACTTTGGTGCTCAGTGACTCCACACAACAAACCCACAACACCTCCCCCATCCTGAGTGAGCACCATGACTGAGGGAGCCTGAAGCCATGGACTAAACAAACTCACTGGATATTTGTGGGCGTTTTATGGACGTTTTACAGGGGTCATCCACAAACTAAAAGAATGATACCCGTGTTTTATACCAAAGGATATAAAGGGGCATGGTGGTTAATTATGATGTATTGGATAATGTGGGACCTGACCATGATATAAATGGTATGGGATAAGGGGTGGAGAACGTGATGGTTTTGGCTGGGGTAGAGTTAGTTTCCATCATAGTAGCTAGTGTTTTGGATTTGTGCTGGAATCAGTTGATGATAGAGGAATGTTTTTGTTATTGCTGAGCTGGGCTTACACAGAATAAAGACCTTTCTGCCTTTCACTCCACCAGTGAATAGGCTGGGTGTGGACAAGCAGTGGGGAGGGGACACAGCTGGGACAGCTCACCCCAAACGACCCAAAGGGTTATTCCATACCATATGGCATCATGGCCAGCATATAAAAAAAGGGGAAAGAAGAAAGAAGGGGCAGGGGACACATTCAGAGTGATGGTGTTTGTCTTCCCAAGCCACCATTGCACGTGATGGGGCCCTGCTTTCCTGGGGATGTCTGAACACCTTCCTGCCCATGGGAGTGGTGAATGAATTGCTTGTTTTGCTTTGGTTGTGTGTGTGCATGGCTTTTGTTTCATCTATTGAACTTTATCTCAATCCACAAGTTGTTCTCACTTTTACTCCTTTGATTCTCTCTCCCATCCCAGTGGAGATTTTTGGGGCTTAGTTGCTGGCTAGGGTTAAACCACATCAAATACATTCACTTGACATTTCCAAAAATACCCATTTGTATGTAATGAATGGCCATTATTTCTATGTATGGCCAAGGAAGGCCATCAAACTGAAATGCAAGTTACTTCTAAAGGGAATCCCACATTAGTGAACTCCTTTCATCATCTGGTTTAATGGCCAAATGACAAAGAGCCTGTACCTACCAGCTGTGAAAGCCGCATTTATTGCTTAATGAATCTCCTGAGTCTGAGGACCTTCTCTGTAAACAATTTTACTAGCAGCACTATAAGTAAAACTGTGCCGTTTGGGAATTCTTATTCTACACTGACAAAAATTTGATCAGAAAAGGACTCTGAAACAACTTGTCAAAGATGATTTAGCAGGGCAGTGATAAAAAACTGTGACAGGAATCGGGTCTGCTGGTCCCTTTCCTTCTCTGTTTCCTAGAGCACATGAATGGAAATACTTATTACCAAAGGTATTTGCTTGCAGAGCAACTATTACTGCTGACTCCTTTAGAAAATGTATCAGCTGCTTGAAGTGTACCAACTCTGTGCTACCGAAAAGAGTTACATTTGTATGGCACAAGATGAAAAAGACGATTATTTGCTCCGGTAGCAATCGTCCAGTTCTGCTCTCAAGGTCTGTGTTGTTACTCTCTGGTGTGAAAGGGCTCTGCAGGACATTGTCTGCTGTCCCAGGGATTTCAGGGTGGGAGGCTGCTGTGACAGCCACAGGTCTCTGCTCTCGTACTGATGAGAATCACATTAAACTTACTGCAATCAAAGACATGCTTCAAATCAGAATTTAGCTTTTGCAGTAAATTGGGCTGATGTGTGGGGCAGCGGAGTGGTTTAGCCTAATCATTGTAAGAAACTTGGTTGCAATGACACATAGCCTAAACAGAAAAACAGAAAGGAAGAGACAGATGAAGAAAGAGAAAAGAACAAGGGAAGGAGACATACATCAAAGAAAAGTGGTCATCATAACACACATACTTGAAAGTAGGAAACACTGGAGCCAGACAAGCAAGGAACCAAAAAGATAAACCAGAATCCAAATCCTTTTCTTGTAAAAAAGGGCAAAAATATCAATATTAAACTCGTGTGTCCATGTCTTCCAGCTGCTGGGCTCTGCCCGGGAGGAGCTGATGACCCCAGTGCAGAGCATGGGATTGCAGTGGTGCAGCACAGCTGGAGGGAGTAGCTGGCTGTGCCAGACCCTGCAAAGATTCCCAACAGCCTCCTTCCTACTTCCTCCTGCAGCTCTGTGTTCCATTTCCAGCTAAATATGAAGTGAGGTATTTCATTGAAAGTATTGCAACTAATTACAAACATGAAGATAGCGGGATTTTCCGTGAACAGCCTGGAAAGACCAAAGCAACATTTGTTTTATTTAATTTAAAAAGCTGTTATTTTTCTCAGTTCCAAGAAAACTAAAGTGATGGCAAGAAATGTGATGTGCAGATTGCCTGAACTGGTGTTAATTATTTTTTAATCACTGAAAATTAAATTAGGTTTTAAATAGACATTATTAATTCTTGTCTGGGTTGTCCAAAGACAGTGTAACAAGCTAACAGATATTGAATTATAATTACAAGAATATATAATTATATCAATTCTAGAGACTATAAGAAGGATATACTGCCTGTTCAATACAAATTTTGTTCCATTTACAGCATAGGTCATTTAATGAAAACAATACAATAAAAAGTTACGTAAAATGTTATCTTTAGTCCTAAATTATTTTGCTTACTGCTTTTCATTTTTAACTACCTTGGAGGGCCTGTTTCCATGTTTCCATGCACTGCTGTCATGGTTTAACCCCAGCCATCAACTAAAGATTTATTTTTCTACCAATTTTACGAATCTGATAGTCTTTGGTCATGACTGTCAGGAAAAAGGCATTGTTAGGTCCCTGGATACTGATAACTGGGGCCTAGGAAGCTTTAGGCAGCACAGCTTGTGTGGATCCATTCTGCTCTGTAGCACTTCCATGGTCATAGAACTTTGTGGAGTACATGGATGCCTGGTATTTAGAAAATTTGCCCCATTTTAATTAAAATAATAGCTCTCTTTTTAATGCATTAGATTATTGTATTTTGAGGGAGACCAACAGCAGTCTGCATCTGGTTCCACAAAAGTCAATATCAGTATTTAATATCAGGTATAGGAAACAGACTGGTCAGACTCAAGTAATTCTTAAACAACTCATTATAGTACAGTTGAATAAGGATCAGAACAAATGAGACATTCAGGAGATTCAGTTTTCAGTGCTTTATCTTCTTCAGACACTGAGAAAATGGAAAGAGAATAAGGCACTGTAACTGCTCCCAAGAACAGCACCCTCTGACAGTGCCTTTCATCAGCTGTGTGCAAAAACGATCAGTCAGACAATCTGAAAGCTGATCTCCTTGGTGAGCCTGGTACCAGCTGGCAGCCATCAAGGACCACGCTAGAGACCCTGTTCCATACCTGGATCTGAGGTTAAAGAACAGGAAACACCTGGTGGTCTTCCATGGCAAGTTTGGGATGTTTTTTTGCCTATGAAGTGCTTTTGTGATACGCCTACTAATTCCCTTCTGAACTCCTGGAGAATGCCTCCACAAATTTTGTTCTCTATAGAGGGATTAAAAAGGACTCATCTAGATTTCTCTAGATTCCTTCCTACACCCCACTATATCAGTAATGTCACACAAGCCATGATTCAAAGTGCTCTGGCAACAGCTGACAAATCCAGGTAGATACTCTGCAAAGACTTCTGTAGTATATGGGCAATATAAGTAAGAGGAAAAAAAGGAGGGAAGGAGAAAGCAACCTTTTTACCTCCCACCACCAATCAAATATCACTGCTGGTCATCCTTAAGACCTGGAGAAAAATCTGCAATGTGGAATGGTCTACAATGGGGGAGAAATGTCCATTGTCTTCTGGAGTGCCAGGATGCCAGAGGCACTCTGTGTGACAAACTAAAGCACTAATTTTCTTTGACAAATCCCTCTGCAACCACTGCAAAGCCCAGCAGAGGCCAGATTAATATCTAGGAATTCTGCAAATTTTCTCGTCATTATTGGTCTAGCACATATTTAACAAAATACAAAGCCTTCTGAATTCCTCCTTAAAGGGTACAAGGGCGTTCTCAGAAGATGAATAGGAAATACTGCTATGTAACAGATACAATATTGAAAGTAGTCCAGCATTAAATTGCATCTGAAAGAAAATAAAATGATAAATTTCTACAAGCAGACAGGAAGTGGAAAAGAAACACATCTTTCTTTTCCTTTTTAAAAACCCTTTTTTAAAAAGCTGCTGACCTTGAGCTTCACTGAAGATGTGTGAAAGACAAGAAGAAACTTCATTTAAACAAATATAAAACTGATTTGCAGTACATTTGTTGACAGCCCTGTAACACTGTCTGGCAAACAGATACCAATCTGGATAAGAAATCTGCTCGATTAGCGTGGAAAGATGGCTACAGATGGAAGTGGCTGTGTGGAGGAGCCCAGCCAGCCAGTGACAGGGTTGCTTTCCTCAGGAGGTCCAAAGTTGGAAACAAAACGATGGGGCCCAAATTTTATTTTGCATCAAAGCATGTCAGGATTTTCAGCCATCTGCACCCCACTATTCTCTTGAGAGACAGCAACCTTTGACATGCCAGCTTTTGCTAAAAGAAGAGGAGTGGCTAATTGGATTCCTAATCCATTAATACTAATCTTTTCACTGAAGTGACAGCAAGTGTGATTTGTCATCTTTGCTTCCCCTGCTGCTTTATGTGGCTGTGTAAAACGAGAATGGAGGTGTTTGCTGCTGCTCACACTTCACTGGTGTGATCTCCAAAGCCTCTGCACAACCTGAACTAATGACCCAAGAGATGCTGCAGAAGTCTCTGGCCAAATTCAGCCATATAGGGATAGGATTTAGTTAGATAAATCCATGCTCTAGTGCTTTGGAAGAAGTAATGCATATTTACATGGCAGCTGAATTTGGTGTACAGTTTTAAAATTCCTATCTGAGTATTATTTATTGCAATCCACAGAAATGAAAAGTGGTTTGTTTGTTTTTTTCCTATGTAGGGATGAGCAGGTTTTATAAATGAGGTTGTATAATTAGACTTCATTCCTCACATGAAAAGATGCAAATGATGCAAAGTATATTGCAGTTTTACTCCTTTAATGACTTAACCACATATTGGTAATTACATTATGAACCTGCATTTTGTTCATTTTAGTGGGACAGAGCAAGAAGGGGTACATTGGAAGCATCCGTGAGCCCAGAATATTCAAGGCACGTGCACATAAATCATCTGAACCCCTCAAAAGTACTCCCATTCTGCTCTTTCTTTCCATAACTCATCAGCCAAGCAGTTTGCCCTCAGTTCTCATTCCTAAGCAGAGGAAAAAAGTGTTGGAGGAGAGAAAAGATGCTATAATAGTTCAAGATCTACTGGTAAAATGCACAAAACCGAGCCAAGTATTTTAAAATCCCATACATTTCGAGAACTCCCAGATGTTCTGGGAAACATATATGAACTGAAACATACATGTTGAAGCAAAACTTTCCAGCATTTGGTTGAATGTCTAAGGGCGTATGGATTTAAGAATGGATTTTTAGGAGGGTGTATCACTAACAGCTGTCACATTTGGGGAGTTTGCAATCTGAAAATTCATTTATGTAGACCATTATGGTGCTGGCTTACCTGAAACAAGTAGAAAAGTGTGAACAAATGAAGGGAGAATATGAACAAAAAAGGAAAGAAAGGAGATGAGGGGACTCAAGCCACCACAAGGAGCTGTATGCCAGTGATGCAAATAAATGCTGCTGTTCACATCCATTGTGGGAAGCTGAGGCAGAAGCACTGGCTAATGGTCTTGGAGCCTGGCTAGATGGGCCAGCCCATGTCTGCAGTGTCTCACCTGTGGTTTCCCCTGTGGTTATGACCTGAGTTGTAACCAGTGACAGAACTACGAGGATATCTCTAACCAGGACAAGAATTGAGGTTATTCAGACAAGCCTGCAATAAGGTGAGGACAGCAGCAAGGGCAGCTGGATGGAATCAGACTACAAGAAAAGCTTGGTTTCCTGTGTTGGAACAAAAATAGTAACTTCTACACCACCAGCCCCCACTCTCATCTTTTTGTAAGCATACTGAAGTCCTCAAACTACAGTCTTTGCAGCAGTTTAGGGGATTTCCTGGTAGAAAGTTGAAAAGTAGGTATTCTTATCAGAAGCTAGGAATGTGCTACCTGCACATCCATGAACAAGTATTTTATGACTTTTAGAAATGACACATGCTCCAACACCAGGCTCACTGAGCTGGAAGAGCAGAGAGGGTGGCACTGGAGACACTCAGAAATGCTGCAGCCCGGGCTACCCTCAGGCTGGATTCTCTTCCACACAAAGGAAGTTGGATCTCACTGTCATGAGTGACTGACACAGGACCAGCTCCTTGAACCAGGTCTAGGGGTGTGATAGGAATAAAGGATGGGCCATACCAGCATTATGTCCTGCCAGTCTAGAAGTGGCTGTGATGTTCTGTGGCTTTTGCAAGGTACCTCATGGAGACTTTCCTTCTCCAAAATACATAGCAATGCTAAGAAGGGAAGACTTAGGCAATCTGGTATGGAGCTCCCACTTTTGGTGGGAGCAGGAAGAGTGCCCACAAATGTATGTATGGCCTAGAATCTCTTTCTGTCCTGACATCTAAACTAGTTTTGAAGATTTAGGGGGTCATTTTATTTGTCTGGGGAAACCAGCACTGTGTTTGTACTCCAAGTTTGAGTCCCATGGCTGTGATAGAGCTGGTTTTAAGCTAGGTACTTGCATGCTGTTAGCAGGACAGCTGTGGAAGTGCAGAAACCAATGTGTGCTGCAACATCTACCTGAGGACCTCAGAGAGTTGTCAAGCTGTTAGTTTTAAGATGGCTTCGGTGTGCCTACACTAACTGTAATAACAATATGTTTTGTCACAGTCCTGCTTATTCACCTTTTGATAGGACCCTGCTTGTTTACACAGAACATAGTAAGTCCTTCTGCCCTTTACCTCAGGAATCAGCATAATATTAGACATTTTCATCAGCCAGCATTGAATACCCCAGCACATATTTAAACTGTGCTGCAAGCCTGGGATATTCAGTTACCGAAAAGAGCTTGATTGCTTTTTATGCTTGTCTCTTATGTCCACCAGTCTCAGCTACAATTTTGCTATTTCCCCAGCTGAACAATGCTAATGACTTTGAAAAGCAGTTAAGTGGAAGACAAATTTCAATTAGCAGGTAAAAACCTTAAGGTAAGCTGCGGTAGGGCATATCTTTTTTTAGTCTGAACTGTTCATACAAGTTACTATTTATAACTGTGCAGTGTACAGTGAAGATGAAAGAACACCCTCCTCCCACAGTTTCTAGCCACCCCCTACCAAGAATCAATTATCTCCCACACCTTCCCAGGGCATTAGTATAGAGCTGAGGGGAAAAAATATGAATCACTGAATCATTAAGGTTGGAGAAGACTTCCAAGATCATCGAGTCCAAGCTTTGACAAAACACCACCATACCAACTAAACCATAGCACCAAGTGCCACATCCAGTCATTTCTTGAACAGGAAGGATGAAAATACATTCTTCCATTATGCATTGCTGCTGTTCCTAACTGGGTGCCAAGTTCTAGTTGGGCTTCCAGCTCCAAATGCTTGAGAGGGTAGCAGAGTGCTAATTATTGTATGTAATGGGTACAGTTTCATGCGATTATTGCTGACAAAATTGTTAAAAATCCAGTATGAGGTTTTAGCCACAGAAATTCCATTAGACAGACACAAGACATTTCTACTTTCCAATGGGAGCAAACTGCTGACATGCACTGTGCTGTTCTAGGCAGACCCTAATTCACAGCAGTATTAGAATAACTTTAGGATTATATCTCTGTCTCCTCATGCTTCAGAACACAGTCCAGACTCTAATTCTGGGGATTGAGGGAACTTCTAGAGATGATTTCATTACAGATCAGAGTGAGTTTTGCCTTTGATGTTGGCTAATGTCCTTTTTTTCTCTCCAATCTTGTTTTCCTCATGCTGGCCACAGAGCTGAGCAGTGAACACAAGCATGGTATTTACTCCTGTTTTCTGGTTTAAAACCAAAGCCAGAAATTAGAGTATAGGTCAAGAGGAGGTGAGGCAGACAAAAGGATTTGCAAAGAGAGGCCCAATATGGATGAAAGGACATATATAAAATTCCACCACGCTGGAGTGCAGCCTGTGCTGTACTGCAGGAAGTAACTCCAGGAAAAACTCCATGGAGAAAAACCTTCAGTGTGCTGAAGAGGGTGAATTCATAGAGCTGTTACTCTTCCTTTTCCTCCTGTCAGATAAATGAGTAGCAGGGAATGTAGGAAACTGTATATGCATGAAGGATTCTATGTCCAGGCCCATGGAGTGATCAGATAAGTAATAGGAGCTCTAAAAAAAGCATATTCTTAGAAACTGCGTCATCTGAACAGATGCAGTGCTGTTAAAGTTCACTGGATAAACTAGGTTTTATTTTCTACAGCATCTCTTTAAACACAGTAACAAGAAGTCAGCAGGTTCATGGGTGCATACCCACTGGAATGTTTTGCTGCACATTAATAATTCCACAGCACAAGGTTCCAGCTATGTCGGCCAAAACAAACATAAAGCAGTTTTTGGTTTCAATCCCACACATCACCTCTGGGAATTACGTTGAGACTTCCTGTTTTCCCCACTACCTGCCATGCATTTCACAGCCTACAAATGGGAGCTAGTGAAGAGCTTTCAGAGATCATACTTGGAAGGAAACCAAAGAGCAAGAGAACAGCTTCAAACAAACACAAATGGCTGAAAAACCTGCCTGTGAAATATGGGCAGGAAAAGGGGCTTATGAAAAGGACACCATTCATCCAGGATTCCTTTTCAAAGTGATTGTACCAAAGCAGCAAGGTCCTCGCACTGAAATTCAACACAGAACTGCACCCCAGCAGCCTCCTGGCTCTTCACAGACATTTCCACTGTACTCTGTGCCTGCAGGCACTGAGAGGAACAGCAGCATTGTCCCTGCTCTGTAATTTTAAAGGAAGGTGGAAACAAACATTTGTTTTACTGAACAGTGATACTTCTCCATATACAAACACCTTGATTGGGCTTTAGCTGCTGCATGTTTTCTGTTACTTTCCTTGCCTCTGCATCAGCACAGGAGAAGGAGAGCCTGAAATTCTGGGGTGGCCACTTATAGAATGGCCTGGGTTGGAAGAGACCTTGAAGATCATCCAATTCCAACCCCCCTGTTGTGGGCAGGGACCCCTTTCACTAGACCACCTTGCTCAGAGCTCCATTCAACCTGGACACAGATGGGGCATCCACAGCTTCTCTGAGCAACCTGTTCCAGAGCCTCACTACCCTCACAGTAAAGATTTTTCTCCTAATATGTAATCTAAACCTGCCCACTTCCATTCTGAAGTTAGTACATGCTCTTGGTATATACTCTTTTTCCCCTTGACAAGTACCATTATTGATTTTCTGAAGAGTAGATTTCCACTTTATTAAAAAAACACGATAATGTTCAACAAACCCTTGGTGAGCAGTGGGCTGCTATTTCACATCAATCCAGTCAGTAATGAGGGACAGTAAAGTCTCAAACAATTTAATGTTTCTTCATGTACTAAACTTCAATTTGGCTGGGCTTCAGAGGCTGCTACTAAATGTGTGACATTTAGGTTCTGATGTCTGAGAAACAAACAAAACCTCGTGCACAGCCTGGTGACTACAGCCATGCATCCAGCCTAGAAGTTTAACCACTTTTTGAATCACAGAATCATAGAACATGGTGACTTGGAAGGATCCACAAGTATCATGGAAGTCCAACTCCTGGCCCTGCACAGGACACCCCAAGAATCACACCATGTGCCTGAGAGCATTGTCCAAACACTTCTTGAACTCTGTAACTCTTGGTGCTGTGACAACTTCCCTGGGGAGCCTGTTCCAGTGCCCAACCATCCTCTGGGTGAAGAACCTTCTTCTAATATTTAATTAAAACCTCTTTATTTCCTTACTTTAAACAAGGGAAAACAGATTTTTAGCCATTTATTAGTAGCAGTAAAAAATTTCACATGCTCACAAACTTTTAAGGCAGCTTTGGCCCAAAAAACAATCATCACCGTCTTTCCCTGTAGGATATAAACCTCATGAGTATTTTTAAATCTGCTCCACTTTTTTGGTCCCCAATTCAGAAAAAAATTAGGACATTCATTTATGACCTATTTTCTATTATTAGGAACCAATCCGTTTGCAGTAGTAACAGACAGTAGAGTCCAAGGCCGTGATAACAGTAAAGATTACATATTGACATTCTTTGCAATAAAAACATGTCCACAGAAAACTTTTTTACAGCTTCTGGGAAGCAGATGGTCATTATGCCATTACAAAAAACCACCAAAAAGTATCAGGTAGAATTTTTTTTCTTTTCTGCACATCAGGTTTTTTATTTGTGGTGCAAAGTTCCTTTCAATCACAAGAGCAATTATATTTCTGTGGTGAGTTGAACCTCTCTGGGTGCCAGGTGTACACCAAAGCTGCTCTGTTTTGCCTGTCATGGTAAGTGGTGCATGATCTGTCCCTGTTCTTATCCCACCCCATGAGCCTTTCTTTATGTTGGTCTTGGGCATGTTCAGCATCTGATGGAGCCCCATGTCCTGTCCATTCTTTGTGACTTTATGAACCTCTCATCTGCTTCTCTCCAGAGGAGTACTTCCAGCTCATTTGCTTCCTACTGCAGCAGGATTCACTCCGGGCCTAAGCAGATCCATTTTGGGATTCTCCGCATTCTGGTCCTCCCACAGCTCTGCCTGTTGGAGCAAGCACTTGCACTGAGACCTCTCACTGCCACCTCAGGACATCTTGTTGACATCTTGCAACTATTTCCCCTCTCACAGTTTTCCATTTTTCTGCAGCATCTTACTCATTCTGTAATGGCCTTGTTCAGGTCACTGACACACAAAACCTTGTCTAGATATGCCTTTGGTCAGGTCTTCCATCACTGCTTTAATGCATATCTGTCCCTGACCCTTCGAGGTCCCTTCCTTCTGTCCCTGCATACCTGCAAGAAGTTATAACAAGAAAATAAGGGGTACAGAAATTCTGGCCTTTGTTTTTTTCAGTCTCTCCCAGCATGTCTGCTAAAACTGTCCTTCTATTTGGCGCTCCTATAAACCACTTTGGACGTGGTGCCTTTGTTGGGGATCCAGTTGGCTGCCCTTCCCCAGGAAGAAGGGATATGTGCCAAGGAGTGTGGCTGGGCAAGGCTGAAAACCTCCCTCTGAAACCTCTTTTATCATAGCTGAGGACTCCAACAAGGGACACAGCCATGTGACCGGCAGCCCTGAATGCAGGAGCATTGCAGGAGGTGGAGAATGCTCTGCCAGAGTGCTACTCACACATCTCTCTCCCAGGGAGTAAGCCACCAGGCAACGGGGGTCAAGTGATTCATGCCCTGCTTCTATGTTTCAAAAATTCACCATCTTTGCTTCTCCTGAGGCATAAAGTAAAACATCATTCACAATAACACTGGTATAACAATTTTTAAAACCCTCCCCTTTAAGATCCTGAAGGGAGAATAACGCTGAGTGTTAACAGAGACAGGTTTCACAAACCTGAAATCTCCATACTGTAACCCAGAGAGTCTCTGATGTGAGTACCCTTCTCTCTTCAGCACTTTAGTTAGTAGAGGTATTTTTTCTTCACTACTACATAAGTAAGTAGTTAACAATGTATTATCAATGTTTTACTAGCAAACCCTTTTACAGATTTCCCGGATTTTTGGTAAAGCTACCAAACAAGGACAAACCTACTGATTCCTGGCAGGTCTGTCTGCAACAAATGGTGAAGGCAGCATTGTTGTCTGCATACTTGCTGCTCCTACATGGGGAGTCTCTTCACGAGCCTGACTGAATTACAGCAGAGTGCTACCAAAGAATTTACAGTTACAAGGAGGTTTAAAATAAAGAAAATAATGCAGAAAAAAAAAAAATAAAGTGACTTTCTGAAGATTACCAGCAGGCTGTCCACACCACAGGCATTGCTGTGAATGTATACTTTGCAGATGCATCTAACCTAGCATTAAAAGTTGCCAGCAGCCTCGGAACTGCATGACGGGCGTACAGAGCCCCACAGTGATGCTATTCTGTAAAATCAGTGGCAGCACTAAGAATAAAACTCTAAGGCTACATCTCTAGTAGTAAATAAAACAGGCTAGACACTTTTCCATAACCCGAAGCAACGCAGCATGGCCTGGCACACGTACACAAATCTAAACTGTTCCCTTTTGCCTCCAGACATGATGGTCATATCTGAATCACCCATTAGGAAAGGTCTGAGGCATCCAATCCTTTTTTGTTTCCAGCAATATTGCTAGCTGGCATGGACCAAATCTGTGCCACGAAGCATTGTAACAATTAAACAAGACACATGATTGCAGACCAGGGCCCAGGTCCTGTTCTACTTTCTAGTATAGAGACATAGCCAATGGGCAGTCTATGGCCTTCTAAAGCCTCTTAAAAGGCTCTCTGGGGCTCTCTCATACTTTATCAGTTTTAGTTGCATACCCTAATGGGTCCTCAGACCTTGCCTGAAAAAAACATCAGTGCTTTACATCTCACTCATAAATAGATAAAGGGCTTCTTTCACTTGGAAACATCAAGCTATGAACATTTCTTAGAGTATCCCACATAAATCATGTCAAATAACCAAAGAGAAACCTGTGTTAGAAAACAGAACTAATAACTGTGGCTGCCTAGTGTGTGAGAGGATTTGGAAATGAGAAGGAACTGGAAGAGGTAAATGGGATAATTTTGGGGAACAGTCCCCACTGGATCCTGGGGTTAGGATGATAACATATTTGTCACAGCATAGACTTTTCATAATGATGAGCTCCAGCAGAGACATCCCCCTGTTCACCCATTCCTTCCAGGGATATTACAGGTGCATCCCCAGCTGGTTTTGCTAAACCCAGCCGTGTTCCACAAGATATCTTCCCTCTCTGTGATATGAGGTGATGCTGTTTGTTGGAAAAGCACATCAAAGTTGTTGTGCATGTGGTTGGTTTGGGTTTTTTTAATCACCATTTTGCATATTCCTATAAGCTCTAAAAAGTTATATAGAAACCAAGTAGAAAACCTGAAATATTTCTGAACTTGCAGTTTTTCGTATTTCTCTAGACAAGAAATAAGTATGGATAAAATAAAATTCTCTCATTCTCCTGGCATTATTGCTAACACACACATTGCAGGCTGGATTCAAAGCTTGCTGAATTTAAGAAAAGCTTTAACACCAAGAAAATGGCCTCAGCTTCCTGACTATTGATGTGCCCATTTTGAAAACCTCAACATCTATGAAGCTGTGGGCTTCTTAGACTTATTGCTTAAAACCAGCAAGAACAATAATAGAAAAACTGTGTGCTTAATTGCATTTATAAAGGGTCAGTTCAGTTTTGAATCTACCTTTTGAATTCTGTTGGAAAAAGAAATGTACAATTCAATTAGGATTTGATGATAACAGTGCTGATGCCACAGGCACAGCCCATATCCCCTCAGGAAGCGCAGGAGCTTCTCCGCTGAAGGGCCTGATGTGCATTAGTGCGATGGTTTGTGGGTTGCTGAAAGCTTTTAAATTACACATTTGCAGAGTAAGACGGTATGCATGGGGAATGAAGAATGGAAATAAGAAAAAAATAAACCAGAAAATACTCCATCTGTGGGTGCTTGGGGTTGGAGAGCAGGCCAGGGCTGCCTGCAGAGGCGCAGTGGCATTTGGAGACACAGGGACCCCATTCCAGCTGTGCCATGCGTGGGGTGAGCAGGGACCACATTTGTCACAGGCTGAGGTCAGGCCATGGGAATGTAAGAATAGAGAAGCTAGATCAAAAGCAGGGTCTCTTCTGTGTGTTTCTTGCTCGGATCCCATGCTCAGAGGACAGACTTATTGGAGTGTGTATTTCAGATACAGCGAGCTGGAAAATTGCAGTACTGGAGGTTACACAGCTGCAAATTAGGTAAGAACTAGGCACAAAGCTCTAAACTGATGAAAAAGAGGAACAAGAAGAGAAAATAGATGTCTAATGAAGTGAGCATTTACCTTTTTAACACTGATCTTAGACTGATTCGATGGTGGAAGCTGGAGAGAGGGAAAAGTTACAGAGAAAAATGATCTTGAGAACTTCTTGATTTTAAAGAAAGAATATTCCTTTGGGCAGGCATGACGTAAGACAGAGTGAAATTAGCCTCACTGAAAAGCACTTGAAGAGGGAGTTCAGTTGTGGTTTGAGAGCACAAGGACTTCCAGGAATTAATCTGATCTCCCAGCTCTGCCTGGCACCACGTCAGAGGGAGAGGAGCTGGGAGGTGAGCAGGCTTTGAGCTGAAGGTATCAGATGGAAGTTTTGCTTCTCTATTCTCTGTGAGACAGGCTGACTTGGGAAAGCACCATATTTAAAAGAAATAGTTTGTGACACAACTTTAACACATTTAAAATGCACAAAAAACCAGAACTTAACTGTTTCATAATTATTCTTTGCAGTGTGACAAATAATGTTTCAATATTTGCATGCCCAGGCATCAGTAAACATCTTGAAAAATAAGCCTAAAGCACAAATTTTACACCTAAATTAGTGGCTTGCATTTGAGATATCCAAGGTGCCCAGCCACCATCATGACTCCAGAGGAAGCTCTTGGAAGCAAATCAAAAAGGGTAGGGGAAGAGTGGAACAAAACAGATTGTTGGAGGCAGATCCTGCTTTCTGATTATTTGAGTCCAACACAATCACCACGCAATCAGGAGTTGGTGACGGGAAGCTCCAAATTGCACAAATGGCTTCCAGCTCTCTTTTTTTTTTTTTTTTTTTGTAAAGCAGAGTGTGCAGAAATCGAGCAGCCGGCAGCAAATCAAACATTTACTGCCTCCTTGTCTGCAAAATGAACGCTGACACACTCTCCTGCATCTGGGAGCTTCCTCAGCATGAGCAGAGCAGCGAAAGAGTGCATCATGACGTTAATTCTTTGGCAGAATAAGGAGTTACATCAAGGGCACTGCCACACTGCTTCAGAAGGATGTTCATTGCCCCCACAGCTGTCTGGACCCCTTGTGCACAGAGAGCAGCTGCTAAAGGACAGCACAGCTCAGGAGCTCAGGAGCTTGCTCCCGTTATGTCTCATCCAAGAAAAAGAAGAAGCCCCAGGAGCAAAATGCCATATGTCTTCTGTCTTCATTGTGATAAAAGTTGAGGGCAGCAGACTTGTCTTTTTACAAGTTCCTGATGCTCAAAAGCCTTGGGAAATTTAAGAAAATTAAAATGAAGCCAAAAGGGAGAGCTAAGCATGGTTTACTGTCCACACTTCACTTACTCGAAATTTCTGTCACTGGGCCAGTGAGGGCTGGGATCTGCTTCTCCACAGAGACAAAGGTTTAAGTGCTGTGAAGAAGGTACTGATTTTTTTGTTCATGTTAACTGAAACAAAGCATATTTACTAGAGGACATTAGTGAGGGCAATAGTATATTGCATATAGAATAGTATATTACATATAGAATGTATATTACATATAGAATGGCACCTTTTCACACCTCAAATTAGATGAATACCTGGTAGATTAGTAGCTAAACAGTATCAGAAGCAAGAAAGTGGCATCAAGATCTGCCGCCATTATTTAATGAATCTGAACAATGAAGAAGAGAGTTTAAATTTATATAATCTGCTTCATCTGGAATTAGCTGACTTGACTAACCAGAAGATGAAACAAATGAAATTGAATTTCTGTAATGGAATACGCTTTGTTCATTTGCTGAGCCAGAAGAGTTTTCACATGGAAATTTAGGGAAATGCACATAAATCATTCCTATGATTTCATTAATTTTTTTCTAGAAAAGCTGAACAGAAATACTTTAAATAAATGGTGTGCAAAAAATATGCCAACTTCTGCCTTAAAATGTAAGTTGAAATTAACATAAATATATTAAATTTGTTTTAGAATATTAGGGCAGTCTAAAATATACCCATACACAGAGACAAATTCTGGTATCATTTTAGTGTTGAGGATTGTGAGAGAGAAAGAGAGGAATTCCTAACAGAAGGGAATGAAAATCGTCGAAGGATTTATATGTTAACAAATAGGATTCTACCAAAGATCATCTATTTCAGAGAAAAGCACCATCTGTCACCCTCATACACAAAAAGGAAAAAAAATAAAGGGAAAAAAATCAGATTTTGGAGCTCCCTCTGCTGGAAGCAGTTACTTTCCTTTGGCTTTCCCTCGGCGCACCTACCACAAACAAAAAAACTCACCACCTTTTCAGCAATAAACTGCACTTTTCACTTTACATGTGATATCAAGGAAAAAGAGATTTCTGTCCTCTCTACATAAGAAGAACAAATGCACGTAAACTAGTACTGCTCACTCCACAACTGGGAAAAAAATCACAAGTGGGATTTAAAGATTGACTGTGCTACCAGTGGGATTTCTTTTGCTGTTTTTCCTCTTTTTTGAACATAGGAATTCGTACTTTCAAAGCTTCTCCCACCACAACCCTTGTTCTCTTTTTTCTCTCTACCAAATCAACAGGGAATCAGTAAATTACTGTTTAAAAATACAAAAGGACATTCTCAATAACAATACCGCAGGAACAAGCCTTAAAAATATCATGCCAAACACTCATGACAGACATGCAGCAGAGCTGACACAGTTGTGATAAGTTCACACCTAAAATTGTATCTCTACGTGTAATTGGGCAGTGCCCCAAATGCCTGGTTCAGCTGTAGGTGCCCTGCAAGACTGACATTGTGGGATGGGAGCTTGGAGCATGTCAGAAGTGTGCCAGCTCAGGCAGGGTGCCGTTTTTTATACAGCCATCTTAGACCGGGATGAAGCAGTGGAAAGAGATTTCTTCTTTACCAACCACAAAATGCATTTAAATGCCTTCCTCAACGGGGTCTTTTGTCCGTTTTTATCACCTTTGTCCTTTTTCCTTCCAGCCTTTTGTCTGCAGACAGGCAAGGCCACTTGTATCAGCTGCCCTGCTCAAAGCATCACCATTTAGCTCAGTGACTGCCTAACCAGGCTGGTGTGGGACACACTTGGCACAGCTCATTGGCAAGCCTGGATACGCACAACTTCACAGGGATTTAAAAACCTGGTATGTTCATCATCAAAGATCCAGCATATATGCGTGCATTCTATTAATATAGAACAGATATAAACCCACAGTGGAAGAGATAAGAAGTGAAAGAGCATTCTTGGGGATATGCACAGGGGCATGCTTTCAGCAGACAGATCCAGGGTGAGAAGAGCTATGTAAAAATAAGAATCATAAAAGCACAGACTCATAGATTGAGGTTACAAGGTCAGCACTAAAGAAAGTGAAAAATGATGTGAAAAGTGAAAAATGGGGTCACTGAGAAGGAATTAAAGGTGGGACAGCAAGGGCAGGAAGGATCAACACCACAGGCCAGGGAGAAGAAGGACACTATTGTAGGGACAAAGGAAGAATGCCACTACATCTCACGGTCCCTTTTCTGAGAACTCCCCCTGCTCCCCCAGCAGCAACCTACATAGAAAGGAACATGAGAAGTCACTTTTTTTTCTTTTCTAGACAAGCAAAAGAAGTGTCTTATGCTTTCTAGCTTCTTCTTACTTTTCACCATTTATTTCCACAAGTACAAGCCCTCCCTTTTAATGTTAGGTTTAAATACTTCTTTGCAAATCTGAAAACTCTATGTGATAAGTTTTGTTCATTAACATTATTCACTGCTATATTGTAGATATTGTCCAAGATATAACGATACTATCAGGTCTAATCCACTGCCAGCAGAGGCACTGCTGCTACAAATGGAGAGAAAGTGGCTTAAATCAATATGCTACTAAACAGACCATATTCCACCTTAATAATTATATTAGACTACTGAATTTTTAATATTATTTTAGTGACATTGGTTCTTTAAATATGAGATCATGTCTGATAACTTCATTTAACTTTATTTAGTTTACTCTGTTCAAGATGAGTAGTAATAGGGATGTAATCTCCAGGACAGCTGTTAAAGACTAATATTTATTTCTTGGGTACAGTTACTTGACAGAGGATAGACTTACAGAACGGTCATACCACTGCTTAAGGTTAGGGGTCAATGTGCATTAATTCTAAGTGTTTCATCCTTTTATCCTTCTTCTCTCTTTAAATATCAAATGCAAAAGAAATATACAACTATTAAAAGTATCACCTCGAGACTTAATCACAGGAGAAGAATGAACTCGAATAGCGAGAACAGGATACATAAAGTGAGTCAGAAGAGAAGAGTGCATTTTTCCCTTTAGCCAGTACTGATTCTCCCTGGCATGCAGACCAACAATTGCTCATGTCTTCAGGGTACTATTTTCACGGCTGCTGAGTTGGGTCCATTCTTGGGATCCCCTTGGATACAGCTGGTGGCTGCAGCTGCCAGCAGCTGCTTAGGCAGACTGCAGCCTGGAGCACCACAGCACGGCCGGGAGAAAGCCCCAAGGAACAAAAGGCTGCTGTTCCCCAACAGGTGGCTTTTTCCTAACCTCCTGTCCCTAAGTTCTATTTCCAACATACAAGCATGGTTCAGAGAGTTGTATTTTTTTGCTGTTGCTCCCACTTCTTTTGTTGCATGGCCATTTCCATTACATCTGTCTTTGGTAGTTATTTTGCCCTGCTCAATCAAATCTTTGGGTGGGATAGCACAGGAAACTGATCTGCCTGAGAGAGCCTGAGAGCTAATTGGTGGGCTGGCCTTTAAATCCGTGGAATCATAGGATTGTTTTGGTTGAAAGGTACTTCAAAGATCATCTAGTTCTGAGCTCCCTGCCATGAGCAGAGACACCTTGCACTAGACCAGGTTGCTAAAAGCCTCCTCCAACCTGATCTTGAATCCAGGTCCCTGCATATGGGACTGTATTCTTCTACTTTTCTACCCCCAAAAAACTATGGGTTTCTTCAGAGAGGCCATGGCATGGGGAGGATGTCTTATTTTCAAGTTCTCCTGGTGATACAGGTACAAAATCCTAACAGATCAACTGAGGCCTACACTGGTTAATTTTTGTATAAGCCAGAGGAGGCAAACAGATACTGCCAGTTCAGAGGTAGAGGTTGTTGTTGTCATGTCCAGGGGGTAAATTCCTGGTAGTCACATTAAACAGCAACAGCTACATTTGATTTACTTCTTATGAAGAACTCCCTTTCTGTTTAGTAGACACCACAAGGAAAGGGCACACTGGATATTGATTAACAAAAATAAGGATTATACAGAAGGAGTGTGAAAATATGTGTGACAATAGGTGGCAAGAATTCTTTAAGGAAGTTGGTATCAGATGCTGATATATCAGCAGCTTCCATTTGATTATAACTCTTGGAAGACTACAGAGTGTAGAATATACTTTGGAAGAAAGCAATGGAGAGTCCACATTGGGCAAGTTATTAGCTCACATGAAAGAGAGATGCTGTCTGCTGGCCTTTTCATTTTAGCAGGTTTATTTTCACACCAGTTCCTTAAGAAACATCCAGTTTCAAGAAGCTGAAAGAATATAGAGGAAAACCATCTATTTTTAATCAAATCATTTTTGTTATCAATGCCCCAGAACTTATTGTGTGAGTGAGCATAAACTGCATAATGCTGTCTAAAAACAAGCCCATACACAATATTTAGTACCAGAAAATAAATCTCTTTAGTGCAGCAAGAACATATTAACTGCTATTCTTACTGATTCCATCAATCTTTTAAAACTAAAGTTAGCTGGGTTTGAGTTGCTTTTCCTTTCCAGTCTATTTCTCACAAGTTCTCCTCTATTCTCTCCCCAGAAGATCACCAGCCTCATCACCGGAACATTCTGCAACCTGAGCCAACAGAGAAAGCATAAATTTTTCACATCCCAAGATGTTATGAGCTCCAGTGAAGGAAACAGGCTGCCTATGACATCCCCTTACAATATCATGAACCAGAAGGTTCCCAGTGGAGTCACTTTCCCCTCAAATATCTCATCAGAGTTCAGCCATATTGGGGCAGAAAAGCTGTTTGACACTTAAGTGTCAAATTTACCTCCCCCAAAAGCAAAAAATGATGGTCAACATGTTAGCAACTGTATGAGAATAATCTTAAGAATGAGCATTATTAATCAAGATCTCACTTTATGAGCAAGTGCTTTAACTCCTATGTTTCAAGGCATTTCATAGCTGAATTCCTGACAGAAGCTTGCAGTGCTGCAAGGGGGTGCACCCAGATTTATCCCACGGAATCAAGCATATGGACTAATGAAAAGGGATGGTGCATGTTAAAGCCTAAACAGGACAAAGATGGGATGCTTTTGGGGCACATTCCTAGACCCAGGACATAGAAAGTGCTCCTGTGTCCTATAATTTAGACATAGCTGAAGGTACCTAAGCAACACCTGCAAATTCATGTTGCATGCACTTCAAATACGTTCTTTCACAAGACTGTTTTTATTTATCTAGTCAGTTATTCCAAACTGCAACCAGAATGAGCCATCTACATGCTTGCAGAATATCAGTTCTGAAAGCCACCCTTTTCTTCAGCTTTTGCTTGGTCTTATAATTGAGATAATACAATAAATACTGTAATTCTGACTGCCACTTCATTTTCTGCATGAATTTCAGCATACTGGTTTTGATTAATTTAAAACTCTGTCTCTGCTTCTGCTTTCTCCTAGCAAACAGACATTCCAGATCCAGAAACAGACAGTTAAATTTAATAAACAGGTTATGCTCATCTCCCATACAATTTAAACTGACACAATGACCCACTTGAGCTTTTTGGCATCACAAACACTCTCATTTTTGGGAGGGTGGTGGTTCTGTGGCAGTAATAGGAACCAGATATTTCTTGTATTGTTTGCCTGGTTTAGACTTCTCAAATAGAACAGTTAAGAGGCTCCAAGAGTGGCAGTTTGGATAAAAAAAGTAAAATTAAATTAGACTGAGAGTCTATCAGCAATATCAACCTGGGGACACTGTGAGTTCATGAAGTGATTGTTTTCATGTAGTTTAGATTCCCTGATACAAGTTCAGCATGTTAAGACTAAAAATAAAGATTATATCTGGATTTTTTTTTTTAATCATGTGTATGACGTTTAGATTAAATCCCTGAAATTTCTTAATAAACTAGATAAGGTTCTTCCTATAATTAATCTTTTAAAATTAGTTAGAGATCTAAAGTTAACATATCCATCACTCATAACCTTCTAATAACAAAGCCTGTTGGGAACATAATTTCAACTTGGATACATGTTGGAATACGTTTATAATAGAGCACACTATTTCACTCAGACTCTCAAAAGAAACCATGCTATCTTGAGCCCTGAATAGTGAGCAGAAACAGAGTTCATTGACTCAGAATGAGAATTGTTCAGTGAATGAATAATGAACTATTTACGATCTGCAACTTGTGTGTCTTTACTTTGTACAAGGCACACAGCTGGCAATTAGATGGCACAATGGGATACAATACCTGAGGTTGTATCTATACTGGAATACCTCTGTATCTGTGGGCACCTGTGATACATGTGCTTTCTCCCTCATCAGAGAAAGGGAATCTCTGGAGTGACCCCACAGGTGCACTGTCCTCTCCCAAGACAGGCTTGTTTAATTTGTCTTCAAGACCTCCAGTGATGATGCTGCCACCGTCTCTCTATGGTCACTGACTGCTGAACTCTGCACTGGAAGAACCTGCACAAAGCTTTGCCCAGGGATCTGCTGGTGGACAGGTCTGCAGTGTCCTCAGGCTTGTGCCTGGATGTTACACAGAATCACAGAGTCACTAAAGCTGGAAAGGACCTCCAAGATCATTAACTCCAATCCTTGGCTGAATACCACCATGTCAAATAGACCATGGCACTGTCACGTCCAGTCATTTCTTGAACACTTGCAGGGGTAGTGACTCTGCCACTTCCCTGGGCAGAATTTCTTCAGTGAAGAAATTCTTCCTGATGTCCAACCTGAACCTCCCCTGAATGTCTGGAACTTGTGCTAAAGTGTCAAATAGAGGCAGGTTCCCAGGCCCTGTTCTGCTTGGGCCACGCCTGAGTACCCAAAGCAGCAGGCTCAGCCAGCAGGACAGAGATGCCTGTTGGGAGGAACTGCCAGCAAAGCCATAAAGGCCCACTGATTAAGAAACTGTTGAAAACATTTAAAATGAAGTTAAAAAAATCAGGATTGTATTACAGATACAATCCAGATACTGGAGTTTCAATTCACACCTCACATTAGTGCAAGGCAAAAGCCTTGATAATTCTGTCCCCAGATCCCAGAGGTCCCAGCCCAGTCTTGGTCATGAGCCAACCGTCATCACTACCAGGTGTCAGATAAGTGTGGTAGGGAGCAAATTGGCTGAATTCTGTGGAGTTTTAATCACCCACCAAACAAGCATTTGAAAGGCAGGTAAGCATTAGAGTTCAGTAACAGTCTCCTTAGCCAAAACATTCATGGCCCACCAGAAAAAACTGGGGAGCAGTAGATACTTCTCCAGAAACGAGGAGCAAAGAAATACAAATATTACCAGGTACAGAAAGCATGTTACTATTGTCTAAACTTGGAAGAAGGAAGTTGGCGAAGACATATGGTACAGGGAAGTTGGCAATACCCCTCTAAAGAGCAGAGAAGTAGTAAATAGATATATTGAAAGGTCTTTTTGGCAGATATTAGTAATTTCTTGTGTTATAGTACTGGTCAAAGCTGTTTGATTCTAACTCAGAAACTTTTGGGGGCTGCTATCAGTAAAAGAGAACAACTTTTTTTTTTTTTTTTTTCCAGAGAGAGGAAATGTCTCTCACCATAATATTCAAGGAGAAAGAGTTTTCAAGAGCATTCAGCTCAAACCTGGATTGCTACCAATTAAGCTAATGTTAATCAGCTTAATGCTCATGCTAATGCGTAAGCATGTTATTGAGGAAAGGATGAGAGGTACTAAAGCCACCCTTGCCTTGGACACTGCTGATAAGGAACTTTAAATTGTGCAGCTCTCAGTGATAATACGTTGTGCTGAGTGGGTATTTATTTTCTCTCCAGTTTCTTTTCCTGGAAGAAATAATTAAAGATAGAAGCAGTCCATAATTACATTAGCAAAGAGATCTGGAGAACACTTGACCAGCTCATTCCACAACCATGTGGGTTTTCAGTCTGAGATGTTGACAGTAAAATAATTTCCAGTAACATTTCTCCTTGGTCAGGACAGTTTCTTGCCCTGAGCTGAGGAAGGTGTAATGCCCAAAGAGTCAAGGTCTGTGTGAGTCCATGCCAAGGAGTACTGCTGAAGTATATTAAGTTTTTTGGCCTGATTATAGAATCATAGAATGGTTTGGATCAGAAGATACCTTAAATGTCATCTAGTTCCCATCCCCCTGCCATGGGCACGGATATCTTCCACTAGTTCAGGTTCCTTAAAGCTTCATCCAGTTTAGCCTTGGCCACTTCCAGGGAACAGGCATCCACAGCTCCTCTGGGCAATCAGTTCCAGTGCCTCACCACCTTCACAATGAAGAATTTTTTCCTAATATCTAGTCAAACCTACTCTCTTTCAGTTTGAAGCCATTCCCCCTTGTCCTGTCACTGGTGTCATTGTATAAAGTCCCTCTCCAGCTCTCTTGCAGCCCGCTTAAGGTACTGGAAGATGCTCTAAGGTCTGTCCAGAGCCTTCTCTTCTCCAGGCTGAACGACCCCAACTCTCTCAACCTGTCTTCATAGGAGAGGTGCTTCAGTCCTCTGATCATCTTTGTGGCCTCCTCTGGACTTGCGCCAAACAGGTCCACAACCTTCTTAAGCTGTGGGCCCCAGAGCTGGATGCAGCACTCCAGGTGGAGTCTCACCAGAGTGGAAGAGAGGAGGAGGGAGAATCACCTCCGTCAACTTGCTGGCCACTCTTCTCTTGATGTAGCACGTGAGGAAAGCACTCCATAGCTGACTCCATGCTCCATGTTCTTCCTTCAGTGCACTCATAATATTGGAACTAATTCTAAAATTAAGAAAACATGGTGTGGCCAGGGCACTCTGTTTAAATATCATATGTCTTAGTTTGGAACCCAGTATTTAAGGTCAAAGTCTGTCTCTTCATCATGGCTTACTGTTAAGTGCAATGGTTTCAGGTAACAAGGGCAGTGCTGGCATGTAATATATTAAGAAACAATTTGCCATATCCTTTCATAAGTGCTATGATTATTTCTTCCAACAAACAGTGGTATTCAGAGATCTTTTAAATTACATTTTTAGCATGTCAGGAGAGTATTCCTACCCAAGGAAACGTGATATCATTTTGCTGTTGTGATTCCTGGGACCAGGGAAAAAGCAGTGCAGACAGCCACCGTGTTCAGTGACCAAGGAGTATTTTTCACAACAGTTGGCTCCAAGGACGTTTCCCTCTACAAAAAAAAGAATTGAGATTTTGGAGCTCCCTCTGCTGGTTCTACAGCAACTTTCACGTAATCACTTTCCCTTCTCTCGGATTATTCCTTATCACTTAAATAATTAACTTCAGGTATTGTTGTATTTAAAAAAAATAAAGTTACCACATTGCTTATCAGAGCGCCTGCCTGTGGTAGTCGATGTTACATTGGAGAAAAATCTGGCGTTCCTCAAACAAAGAGAGAAAAGGTTTCTTTTTTTAAGTCTAGTTTCAGAACTTGCAAAGGCATAATCCAATGCAGAATTTGCAAATGCATAATCCAGTGCATGAAAGAGCTTAGTGGGAGCATATATCCCTATCACTTAATTTTTCCATGAATTACTAATATGTGTGCATTCATGTTATGTGACTGCTTTTATACATGTTAGAGTCTGCCTTACTAAGTACAAACAAGGTAAACCAGGAAGCCAGCATTCATGAAAACACTGCACAAAACAGCGCAAACTCATCCTTTCTACACCATATTTAACTGTTACATGGTCGAGAATTTCCCTCATTTTTATGCAAGAAAATTTTCTTTCTGTCATGTATGTAAATACCACTAAAGGGTTTCAGTTCAGAGTTTGCTGTTCTAGGATGGTTCACTGTGCCACACAACACAATCACATGGGTATTTCATGTGCACGTGTTTGAAAACCAAACAAACAACTGAGAGAGAACTCAGACATCAGGAACAAGGTTTGTCCAAAGTATTGCTCAAGTTTCATTGTCTTCATTACCTTTAAAGAGAGCTTGGGGTCCTTAACTTCAAAAGGTAAAATTTCATTATATCCAAGTGTTTTCTGAATGGAGTCTGAAAATAGAATTTATAACTTTTCTTCCTGTTCTCTTGTAGCTAACACACTGGTTTTGCAGTGAAGCTGCCATAAATTCCAACCAGCCTGAGCTCTGCACATCGACTGTATCCTATAACAAAAATATTAACAGTGGAGGTTTACAGCTCTCAGTAAGGCTGATAAAATACTAATGGGAGAGCAATAATATAATTACAGGAACAGCTGATTAAATCAAGATAGCACTTAACAGTATAAGGTAATTCCAAATCGAATGATTGTATTAGATTATATTATCGTTTCAGTCACACTACTGAGAGGTGATTAGAGATGGAACTTTTAACTTTCAACTTTTTAATAATTTTATTTACATTTATTTAATCACTAATATAGAAAAAAAAAACCTTTCTATTTTCTCCATGTTCATTGAGAGAACAGTGTATTTTCAGTTCCAGTTTTCTTGAAGAAAAGGTTTCTTTCAAAAGATTAGAAAGGTACTTAGTTCTGAACATTGATAACTGGATAATGGACTCATAAATACATGCTGCTGAGCTAAATCTTGTGAATGTCATTAGAAAATTATCACACAGAAGTCATTAGAAATATTCCTGCAGATTCTGGCAAAAACTGGAATGACCCACTAGTGACTTTAAAGTTTTCAATCTTCCCAGCATTTTATGGTATATTTAAAATAATTTTGGCTTGGGTCTTTGTTATTTATTTAAACAAGGAAAAGATCTTTCAGTGATGCTGTTAATCACTAGCTATAGCGTATAGCAGAGATGTCAGACATAAATAGTCAGAAACAATAAGCCAGACACTGTAAAAAGTATTTTTTACCAAAAAAGTTAAATTGCCATAGTTTAGGGGAAATTTATTCTATCTCTGAATACAAAAGTTTCTGAGGTCAATCTGTAATCCAGAGGAACCGTTTTAAAATCATGGCTGTAAAGCATACAAGCCGTTGCATTCAAAGACAGACATTTTTACACCTCCACATCGCCATGAAAGTGGGAATGGAGTAAGGCTGCTGTCCTACTGGTAGTGTCGAGTGGGAGTGAAACTGGTGAAGCTGCACGATTCCTTCAAGTAGAGCTGTGCTTCCAGACCGCTGAGATGGACTAGAAGCAGAGCTGAAGGTGCAACTGCTCAAGTTGCTGACTGTCTCTCTCACGCTGAAGCTACAGAAATGTTACTTTTCTTCCTTGTGATGTCTTGTTCTGACAGATGAACAGTGGCTTGTGGTGAGTAGGTGCCTTGAATGGAGAAAGAAAACCCTTTCCGAGAAAGCCAAGTAACATTTCTGGAAAAATGTGGTGCGCTCACCTAGGATTTGGCAATGAAGATAAGCAACATAAGGATGCTGCTGAACACGGAAGATGACTACATCAGGGAACTTACAGCTCCCACTGTTCTTCACCCCTGCTTTTAGTTGCCTGGGAGGATGGAGTTAGAATAATGCTGACAGCAGTAACAGGGTGATTTGGAACTTGGTACCTGCTTTTCAGAAGGTGCCAACACCTTGTGAGTGATCATGGTCATGTAGGTATTGCTTGTGTGAGCTCTTCTCTTGGGGACTGTGATGACACATACTTCCTTCCTTGCCTTTTTACCTGTGGTAACTATCTCATGACTATTGAGTTCAAGTTAGGAAATGTTACTGATTGAAAAGTCATTGCTCCAAAGGACACCTCTTCCTAAACCGCATTGCAACAATATATCTTATTTGTACAATAACACCTGCATTTTTTAACAATATGCACTTGTTGTGCATATATTGTTGTGTATGTAGTTATATAATGATATATATAGAAATATTATGTGCACAATTGTAATTGCACATATTGGCTCAGAATAATCAAACTTGACAAAAAACCACATTTTTACTCTTTTCTAAGTAAAGTGTGCTCCTTACTAAGTAAACGACAATGTTACTCCTTGGAACTATCAATATTCTTCTGTCTAACAGGAAGAAAAGTATTGATAAGCAAAGGCACACCAGATACCTAAGGGAGATGACATAATTATTATTCATTATTAATGAAGCTATTGCCTCATTCACATGAAATACAGAGCACTTAATACTCTATCTGCCTCATCTTCCCATCAATAAATACATTCTCTCTAGAATGGGATATTATATGTCCTCGCTTGGGACATCTATTTGCATGGAATCCACTAATCAGAAGTTGCAGTTCAGTTTGACTTTGCCTTGTCTTTGGCTTTAGCTCATTTGGTTTTGTAATCCTGGTGCACATCACATTATGATATTTAACCCATCTACCTATGTATCCAACAAGAATCACAACATTCAGTCTACTTAACATGAACAAGAAGCAAACTCAACCATGTAGGGTTTTCTTCTGCTTGCCAGTTATTTAGAGTGAAAAGCAGCATATGAAGGGAAATAAAACTGGCTGGAGGTCAGAACAAGAACATTTTAGCCGAGTAGCTCATACACATGGCACACACTCTCTTTTCAGTTCAACTTCTGTCACATTTTTTGTGTCATGTTTAAAATTTTCATACTGCTGGGAAGAACTGAAAGCTGGTCTTGTAAGATGTTTGCATGGCAAGTGATTCCTATTCTAGGTTGTTTTACAAGCTTAAGAACTAGGTATCCGGCCCAGAAGTGCCTTAAATGGGATGGGCAATATCTCCCAGGGGAGATTTGGAGGGAGCTGCACTGACATTGCAGGACCAGGCAGTGACAACAGCCCTGAGTTTCAGAGAAAGAAGGCAACAAGGGTCTGGAAGGAAGGGAAGGATGTGAGGAGGCACCTCTAGGGGAGGGTAAGGGACCAGTGGCAGCAGTCACAGGCCATGTCTGATAATGTCTGGCAATGGTCTCCAGCCAGACTGGACTATAGGAAGGACATGAAGCACAACTTTGTCCTTCTAAGTACTGCCAGATCCTGAAAGGTAACAAATACCTGCATGTTCTGCTGTCTCTACGAAGAATTTCAGGTGATCCTGAAGGATCAGAGCTGATTAAGTGTAACTTAATAGTGTAACTGTTTAAATTAAAGAAGTCAAGAATATTAGAAGAAAATTGGATATAAAACGAGCTGCTTTCTGACGTACTGCATTTTCATTTTGGGGAAATTTCGCATAAACGTCTCTGGATTGCACTGTCTTAAATGTCAGTTTTGCAGTCCTGCTTCAATGAACAGGTGACAAATACTAGATTGCTGCATCCTGAGACTCATCCACAAGTGAGGTAACGAATAAAGGAAGAGATGAATTGAGGTGAAATGAAAAGATCCCTAAAAAGATTTTTTTTTAAATAAAGGAATTTAAAAAACCTCCAAACAAACACATAAAAATCCCAGTAGAGATCTAGAAATAACTTGTGGCTGCGTAACCAGGAACAGCTTTGTAGTTTGTCTTCATCTTATGAAGACTGTGGTCAATAGCATCTAACCCAGAAAACAAGCCTGAGGCATGGGTGATAGCCTGTTTCTGTAAACAGGAAGTAGAAAGGAAGACTCCTCACGAAGCCACTTTCAGCAGGACTTTCCAACTACAAAGGAAGTGAGAAGACAAGACATCAGAGCAGTCTGTACATCAACCAGTGATGCATGTAATCACAGAGAACAATTACTCACAGCTTCCCCTTCCCAAGTACTGGCAAATGAGAAGCGATGCAGGTACTAAGCAGAGCTACTTCATGACAGTCTAAAATGTCATACCTAAGCTCCTAATCCAGAGGGGTGTGGGTCTCAAGTCCAGTCTTGGTTTAGCCAAGGTTGTGCCTTTCCCAGTAAAAGCGCCATGCATGCAGCAGGATTAAAATAATTATGATGACACATTTTATTTTTCTTACACAAAAATATAATTAAACAATATAGAATTAAATTTTGGTTTTTTTTTTTTTTCCTTTCCACCTCCCTTTTGACTCATCAGCATGTCTGCATTGGCTGTTCAGAACGCTACTACGGGATGTGATCTTGTCTCATAATAACTTGATGAAATCTGGTTTCACCCAAGGCAATGGAGTCTGGCCACTGAATATCTAACAGCATTTCACTGTTGCTCACAAATGAGGGCCTGACCAGCACACTGCTAGAACCAGTGGCTTCTGAAGTTTGGTTCAATGCATTTTAAGACAGCAACATACATATTCACCTTCCATGAACACAGCTAAATAAAATATCTGTGTATTCAATAGTAATTGGTTTGATGGACCATAGACTCAGAGAGGCAAGTGTTAAAACATGGAGATAATGGCTCAGTGTGTGTGGCCAGGAAGACAGGCTGACAGGAAGTGACTCATCTGCTCCTTGACTGCACAAAGTACTCAAAAAGAAAATTCATCTGTAGGTTAGCTCAGAAGACTGTCACTGCCATAGTGCTTTAAATTCTCCAATCACTGGGCTATTGTAGCACTCAAACAACATTAAAACTTGTGATTATTTGTGGGGGAAGTTGGTTTATAAAGGGAAAGTAAAGCAGTTAGCAATGTTCCCTGCCAAAGCAATGATAAATGGGTTCTGTAGCAATGGCAACAGTGAGGGAGAGAGTAAATCAGCAGCAGGTATCGTTTTCTTATTACAGTGAGCTCCTCATTTATCTTGGATGCTCTGAATTCATGCTAGGAATCAGAAGGAGTACACAACTGTAGTATTTCAACTGGTCTGGTAAAGAACAATCTCAGCAGTATCTGCTTTTCCAAATTTATTCTTTGGTTACTTACCCCACACACTTGGGTGAGTAGGACCTGTTTGCAGACAGTTTGAAAAGGCAATAGTTCTTTTCTTTCAAAATATGGGCCTTTCTGCAAGCTCAGTGGAATGTCCCTGATGTCCCTATGCCTTATTTTCTTTGTTTCTAACTGGGAAACAAGGCCCAAGCAGCCTTCTAGGCAGAGTGATTTCAGAGTGACTGGATTTTTCAGCCTCCGTCTTTGATTCTTTTGGGGTTTTGTTCCATTTTTCATGTTACACGAAAGGGAGAAGCAGATCCCTAAAATCTCAAAAACCTCTGCTCAGTAAAGAATCACTGTTCCATTTAATAAAGTAGTACACTAACTACTTCTAATCGGGGGAGTCTGAAAACTTTCTTTTTTACTGATATACTATCTAGCATATTATCCTTCAAAAATTAATCACCAGTAAGATACTACCAAAAATGACAAATTCACTCTACCTGAATTCTACAGTCTATGTCTGGATTTAGCTGTTTAAAACATATTTAAGTGGCAGACAGCAACCCAACCATGCTCTTTCCAGGAAGTCTGGAAAGTCTCCAGGGCATTATCAAACTTGTCCTAATGTGCTCAAACATAGTTTCGAGGGTTGGAAGCTTGGCTAGTAAAGACAGTAGCTGTGTTCTGGCTTTGCACTGGGCAGCCAGTAACATCCATCAAACCAAAGAGCTAGCAAAGAGGATTTCTGACGGTAAATGAGACCACTATGCAAGCGGCTGATGCAAAAAATTCAAGTAGGAAGTCCATCACAAATGTTCACAGCTCCAGAATTCTTGACCCTTCTTTCAGTGCAGACACAGCATCCTGCAGGACACATTAGACTTTCACGGACAGTAGGTCATGGGTGCATGTCACCCTCACCCTGGCATAGGTGTGAAAAGGAATATATATAGGGTGGTTAAGGAATAAATATAGGGTGGTTCTGTGCTTTGGGAGGGAGTTGGATAAATTCCACTTGTTTTGGTCGATGTCACGTTTCCAGTGGAGGAACTACTACACAATCAGTCTGGACAGCAATGCCTCTGTCATTTTGCCAAACTCTTAACAGTAAGCCAACTACTATCCCTAATGTTCTCAGGATTTCACTTTACCGCTCCAAAGTACTTGGGGCTCACACTCCCTCAAGTTTCTGAAATTCTGCAGTATTTTAACTCACTTGGTTTCATGGGAGCTCATTCTAAGCAAATTAAGAGAGAATCAGATCTTTCTGCTAGCAAGTCTCTCAAGGGATTTACTGTGCTGTAAGCAACCACTCTATTCTCTGTTTACCTTGCAGGTAATAACTAGAATATTCTGTGGAGAATTCAAACACAGAAGAAACATACGAGGCAAGTCACTAGAAGAAAATTAAGGCTTACCTTTCTCTGTAAACATGTAATGCATTAGTAGATTAACTTCCCATTAGACAAATGAATGACACAGGATGCAGCATGCTACAGAAGACAAACTGCATATCAGATGCAGTAAAACTCTAATCATAATTAAAATATCCAAGTAAACATTATCTGACTCAGAACCAAGCTACACTAGGGAAGCTCTTCACCACGCTGCTAGGTTTGAAGAGTAGTTTATCCGCCAGGGCTTAATGCCTGCATTAAAGTTACCGTGGTTACTGATGACTTCCATTCAATCACCTGAAATTTGTTGTCTCTGCAGTGGAGAACCATGTGTTTATTACAGAGTTGGGTTTTGATAATATGACCCAGAATACAGACACAGATACCTGAACCAGGGTATTTAAAACCAAAATTAAAAAACAGAAACCAAAAGCTCTCGATCTGTGTTTTCAACATCAGTCATGTGACAAGGAGCACAAGAATCAGAGATGAAGCAAAATTATCATGATACTGATAATACAGAAACACTTACCATAGCATGATGATTGATCACAATATTGGTAACTATGCTGAGATAACCAGCACATACAAATGAACAAAATATAATGACATAGCTTGAGCACCATCATTTTTCTAAAGTGCCACAGTCACTTGGAAGGACAATCCGAATCATATGTAGTTCTAACCATTACATGAAATAAAGGATAAAGTCAATTAAGCCTGCTCTTCTGCAAGATCACTCACTCTGGACACATGAACATAGCTATACAAGTCTTCAGGGTTCATCAGTTCAATCAAAACAGTGAACTGAGGTAAACAGTCTTGGGAAGAGTTTAGAAAACTAAAAGCCGAATCAGGCTTGCAGCACACACAGTCCTTGCTTATGTAAAGTATATGGCCCTTAAAGAAAGTATGTTCACAGGTCAAGGATGATTCTATGAAATGCTTTGAAAACCATGGATACAACTGGTAGAAGGGTGAAGATTCGGAAGAACTGCATGTTAAGTAATTGGGAGGATATACATGTTACGTTCTTGGATTTTTCCTAACTTCTTCATCCCAATCAAAATCTAATGTTGCATCATCCAGCTCTGCTATGGAGAAGAGAGATGTCTTTGTGACCGTGCTGGCTTTACTAGAATTTCCCAATGCAAAACTCTTCCTTTTGCTAGGATTGTTTATGTGCACCTTCAGCGATGGGCTGTGGCTTTCCTTGTTGGTGTCATTCTTAACGGCAGGTGAGGTTTCTGATTTTGCGTCAGGACGTGATACAAAGGAGAACGTTGACAACTTGGCTAATGTGCTGGAGCGCACCTTCCCTGAGCTGGGACCACCAAGTTTCTCCTCTCCTTCCCTTTTCTTCTCAGTGGGTGGAGGTGACACAGCATCAAAACTGACATCAGAGAGTATTGTTGCACTTTCTCTGATCTCTTTCCCTAAGGCCTGACTCTGCTGGTCTTCTTTCCCTTTATTATCAATTGATCCTTTTTCCAAACTACATTTTCCTAAGCGAGTCAGTGTCATCTTGCTTCTCTCAGGTGGGCAGCATTCTTCTGGAAGCTGCTCTCCCTGGAGCTGCTCTCCCGGCTTAAAAATAGTTTCATGCTGAAAAAGAGAAAATTCTTCATTTGTCTTCTCTGAAGAATGACCAAGTTTTGTCCTTGGTCTGAAAGAAAATTTAGCTAGTTTAGCAGCTGGGGGACTTTCACTTTCTTGCTCATGGGAACTTAATACCTTAGTTTCCTTCACTACTTGATCTTTACTTCTTTTTCTCATGGAAATTGTTGCACGTTTTGCTGCTTCTGGTATGCTGTTCTCTTCTCCTAGCACAGAATCAGCATCACTTGAAAGATCTGGCAGGCCAGAGGCAAGTAATACTGAAGGACGGGCCTTTGCCTCGGGGTCCTGTGTACTTGTAAAGAACCCATGCGACTTCTCCGTGTGCAGCCTCCGCCAGCTTCTAGAAGCATCTTGTCTAACAACTGAATCCTGCAGACTAGCACTTGGTCCTGGGTCTGCAATATTATCTTCTGAAGAAGAACAGTTGTGTTCTTCAGTCCTTTTCCTGCTTAACTTGGGAACTTTGTCCTTTTCTTTCAGAGGAGCATGCAGATCCACAGCTGCTAGTGACTCTCTTATTCCATTTTGTTTCCTTGGTATTGAAGCAGATCTTTCTTCAGAGCTTGAGGTTTTTGAAGCCAAGTTATTTGGAGATATTTTGGGCACTGAAGACTTCTGAGAATTTTCTTCAGCATCAATGCTGCTCTCTTCCAGGCTGTCAAACCATGCCAGGCTGTTTGTATTTTTGTTATTACCATGTGCTGGGTTGCACACGGGTTTTGGATGAATATTCCCTTCACAGCTGCCTTCAAGCAAAGGTGTCTGTGGCCCAGAGTTATCCTCTTCTTGATTTGAAGGTTCTGACTGAGACCTTTGCTTTGACTGCCCAAATGCATCCTCATTCAAGCACCTTGTGGTAGTACTGAAATTTGTTTCTTCAGGCTGCTGCTGGCACGAATTTTCCTTTTGCAATCTATACAATGAAAAAAAATTAAACAATAGTAAATTAATTTTCTTCCTTTTTCTTTCTTCATTGTATTAGTGATACATAATACGCATGACTGGTGGAAAGCTACAAATAATGTAGGTCACAAAAGTATATTATTAAGTTTCACATACAGCTCTGAAAGCTGGTGTTGCAGTCTGTGATCTTTCAGCGCCTTCAACAGTAAGTGGCAGAATTTAGTGTCCCCAATAGAAGGCAGGCAGATGGACAGAGAAAGCAACCACCTGAACTGCATTTCCTTGGGAAACCAAACTGAAAAAAAAAACTAAACAAACAGCTTTGCACTACTTACAACCATTGCTAGAGTCCATTACAGATTTTACATATTCTGTAAGTCTAACTTCTAGAACAGGAACCTAATTAAATCTTATCCTGAGCCAGGTAAAGTCTCAAGTGAGTTATTGGAATAGAAAACCTAAGTATTACTAGGAATAGTGGTTGTTGTTGGGTTTCTCTCATAATCACTATGTGCTTAACATGTCAAAAATGTGATAGAACGAAAGCATCTCAAATCACTTATAAAAGTTAATTATCACTGTCTGTGGCTATCAATATTCTCGGGGCCCTTCAAAACAATGGAGATGCTTGAGTGAGGGTTCCCCCTGATCTCAGAATAGCTGATGTTCTGTCTATTGTACCTAAACACATATTTTCCAGGGCAGACAGCATTCTGGTTTTTGCTAAACAGTGATACAAACCATGAGTGAAAAGCAGCCACCTTCCATCCCAAAAGTGACTGCATTCATCTAGAAGAAATTATTCTTATGCATTATAAACAGTTCCTCTGCTCTGTGAGAGAGACAGCACTATACAGACATGTATATTTTAGAATAATTACTGGAATTGTTTACTAACATGTTTATTCTTAATTTTTTAATGGATGGTGCAGAAATTATATGACTTATCAAGAAGGGATGAGATATATGATACATGCTTGTTTTATTGAAATATGGTTTAGGGGGAACGCAGGGAACTGGTCTTCTAATACAGAATGGGTTGTTTTAAAGAGGACATTCATTTAGTACTCCCTAAGCTGCTTAAGAGAGGGAAGAAGAAATCAGCTTAATTTGCAGCAGAGGGCATTTCAGTGGGAACTGGGAAAACCTTTATGAGCATTGGATGGAGCAATCATGGTACAGACTACAGAATGGCAAAAGAAAATCCTCATCATTAGAAGGGCTTTGGAGAAGATAATGTGAGCTCCTGCCAAGAGGGTCAAACACAGACCTGATCCTCTCTTTGTATTTGATCTCCCATCCCATCCTACATTTCTGTGATCCCCTATGAACACCTCTGTTTAGAACTAGCTTTTGTCCGCCTGTTGAAGATATCCCACTTTCATCTGTTTCTGTTGACTCTGTGGTTATTTAACACATCATTACTACAAGTTACAAAATAAGTCTCAAAAATATTCAAAGGAAGAGTGAATTCTCCCAGCTGTTTCCATTAATTTCAACAACATTAATCTTTTATCTTCCTTTAACAGTAAGAAAGTACAAGTTTCTTTAAAGCCTAATCTCATTTCAGGAAGAAATGTGGGTTGTTTTTTTTCAAATTTTATTTCCTTTCAATTCTAGGGTTTTTTCCTCAGGTTCAGTGCATTAAAAGTTGTATATTAATAACAACAAATAGTTTTCCCAAAGATTATTGCAGTGAGCTGGAAACTAGAGATGTGACAGTGAAAATTCCAGCATGTAAAAAAGAAAAATTACCCAAAATTACAGAACTTTGATTCAGGCTTACATCTTCCATTAACAGAAAGGGAAGGATCCTGACTAGTCAAACACAAAAGGCAGCTCAAAAAAATCATCAAGCAGATCTGCTGTATTTTACCAAACAAGTAACAAAAGGTTATATAAAATTATTTGCTCAGCTATAGAATCTAGCATTTTGACTCTAAGAAGCACTTTTGAAACTTATCTGAGCATAATATTGAGATATGAGTTGGAAACTCATTAAAATATTTGTAAATTCCATAATCCAGAGGCAGAAATGATCTTGTGATGATCTCAGAGTGCTACTTTAAAACAATCTCCCTGATTATCTATGTCCTCTAAAGAACAAGTCCCTTCCCAATGTCAGACTATTTTTAGACCCTCTCCAGATATTATTGTAAAAGGAATTCTGTTTCCCTTCTGAATTAGTTTGTTACTTTGTGTACTATAACCTGTCAAGTCTTTGTAGCTCTTTGTGCAGAAGATCTTTCAGCTCCAGCCGCTCCAGTATGATTTCACACTGTGTTCGGTACTGCTCCATTGGATTGTCTGGAAATGAGGTGTGTAAGGCATTGATGCCTCCAAGAAGAGCACCCCCCTGTGGCACCAAAGAGATTTAAAAAAGTAAAAATAGGATACTACCTTTATTATTAAGCCCCAAATTTAAAAAAGAGACTATGTTATCTGAAATTGTTCCTTAGTTATTTTAAAGCTTAAGGTAGCAAATATTTGCAAACTGTATCCACACAAATAATCCTATTAGATCTGCTCACACGGTCAAAATTGCTCATAAACATAAAGCAATTACATGATCAAGCCTGCAGTTTACTCATACTTGTTTATTTTTATTGACACATGGAGTGGAAAGCCTACCTGAAGCTTGAGAACATCATGACTGAAAAGGAAAATTAGGATTAAAGATGTTTACCAAATACCTGGTAAAAATTGTGCACATGTGAGGAACTTTTTTAACTAAAGAAATTCTGACAGTTAGAAGTTTTCATTAGCTTTGCCTAATTTCTTAAAGGAAAAGACCTGGGTATTAAGGCTTGTCAACACAGGATAAATTAAAGAAATATTTCTGAATAGCACTTTAAGAGTAACTTACTATTTGTGAACAATTCCAATGAACTGTAAGTGATTTTAATCTGGGACAATTTTTGCTGTGCCTTGTGAAAATGAAGTAGTTTTTATTTGGAACAGAGCATCTGCATAGTGATTTGTTCCACAACAAATAATCTAGAATAGCTCTGTAGTTACTTGCTCTTTGGAAAAAAAACACCTCACACCACAAACCCTCTAATTTGTCACAGATTAGTTAGCATTTAGCACTCCTGTGTAATCTATAAAGCTCAATACAGCTAATGAACAAGATGTGTATCAAGTGCCATGGGCACAATAGCAAAAGTCAATGAAGTCTCTAGATCCAGAAATTGCTACCTATGGCATCACATGGATTACACATTTTCAATTGTGGTAATTTCTGGTTCTCCCATTTTGCAATGTTAAAATACTACATTAAAAAAAAATACATTGAAAAACATCACTCTGTGGCTAATTAAAGCTCTCTAAAACTACAATGTGCTAAAATTAAGGCTGTCCATGCAAGCTTCAATGCATCTCACTGAAGTTAGCACTTGGGGGTTTTTTCACCCATCACTTCAGGAACAAGATAGATCTGTTCGACACAGAAGCACCAGTCTCCTGGCATGGAAAAGGCTCCTGCAGAACCCCTCTGCTGTATTTGCTTCAGGAACCGGAAGGTTCATAGACAATGAGGCTGGGACTTAGTCTCTTGGTTAGAACAATTAAAAGCAGCCAAGGAGGACCAGATTCTGTCTCTAATGTTATGTTCCTGTTTTTGTGATTCAGAAAGAGCCAGTCAAGTAAAGAAAGAAAATAAATCTCTAAGTGGGATTATGATGTGGTGTGTGCAGAGAAGGAAATTGCAGACAACAGGAAATGTGCTCAAACAGTCAAAGTACCACTACTCTGAAACTGGGGCCCCAACCATCTCTTGGGGATATGCTCTAGTGGACCATTTCTTCTGGACTGTGCATAATTCAGCTCCAGATCAGAGGAGTAGCGCCATCCCATCACTTCAGAAGGATTGTGTGAAGATAGGTGAATTGATATTTCTGAAATATTCAAGGCCACTGGAGATGAATTCCAAAGAAAAATATGTTAAGAAATTGAGAACATTACCTTTAGGACAGCAGGCAATAAACAAAATATTGAGCAAAACACTGACAAAAGATAGTTGCTTTGGGACTAAGTACTGTCAACCTGTGTCCTAAGGACCCAGTGGAAAATCCAGGACTACGTGGTTATATATCTGAGATATACAGCCATGGGCTACAATACTGTCTTGCCCTCACTGAAATTCCAGTCCTTTACTTGGCCATCACAAGGAGCTTCTTTTAAATACTGTGTGTGCATGTGAAAATCTAAATGAATTTAAGATATCTGTGAGGTCTCATTCCTGTGTTGGTGCTCACATCTCTGAGATATCTGCCCCTCTGAGATTCTGAGATATCAATTTGAGTAGATGAAGGAAACCATTTGACAAAACCACTGTAAACTGTGGGCAAAGGATCAAAAATGGAGAGAGACTGTATTACAGGGAAAGTTAGTGGAAAGGAAAGGTGTAAAATGCCTAAGGATGGAAAGACAAATTATAAAAAGGAGTAAAAGGAGAGGGGTTGGAAAGAGAATAAAACAAGTAAAACATGACCAAGAAAAGAAGGGAAACAATACTAGCAAGAGAAAATGAGGCGAAATAAAAATCAAGCCAGGGAGGTTTGGAATATGCTCACAAAGACAAAGTAGGAAAAAGAAATACAAAGGTGAATTACAGGGCAAAACAAACAAAAACTCCAGTGAAGTAGGTTGGTGATGAAAGTGTGATAGTCTTCCTGCCCAAGAGAGCTCACAAGAAATACCCAGTCACAGGAGAACTGTGAACTTTAATTTTATACTGGCAAGAACATGACTTATTGTAAAGTTGCAAAAACAGTGTTAAAGATGGAGTTTGCTGAGCTGAAAGGTGGCAGTCAGTAGTTCCAGAATGATACTGGCACTTCCTCATTTACAACCTCATTCTAGAGACTGACAATTAGGCAGGAAACACAGGATGTATCTGCACAAAATGTTGTGGGGTTTTTACCTAGAGAAGGAATCTGTTTCTGAAAATAAACTTTTGCATGCTACTTCCAGCTTTTTTAAATAAGACAAATAAATCACTTCCTTCAAAAAGAAACTACTTCAGTGATTATTTATACTTTCCAGGAGGAAAGTAAAATCTGACTTTAAATAGCAGATCTCAAATTTGCATTTTCCTAGCAAAAATGAACATGTTTGCCTACTTGCTCATAAGAAGCTAAGAGTGGAGCAAAGATGATAAGCATACCAAGTACTTCCAGGTAATCTTCTGCAGTCATATTCAAGCAAATTTCTCACTGATTCACATTAAACAAAAACTTGTTACACAATGTAGTGGGTTGATCCTGGCCAGGTCAACCTGTAGCCCTTGAGGGCAGGACTGTATAAAAATGAAACAGTGGTCCACAGTTAAAACCGTTCTTTTACATTTACTTGTGCTGATCAGGTAGAGAGACATACAGGGGACAATACAAATTCATTATTATTATATACATACATTTCACTTTTTGATCTCTTACATAAAAAAATGAAATAGTATTTCAGAGCTCTTATATTCAAAACCATATTACTTTGAAACCACTGTCCCATCAATTTTCCATCTAGTTAATTACAGGTTTAATTACAGTTAATGAAGACTTACGTAGTATCTTCTGCAGTTTCAACAGATTAATATTTTAACTTTGATGCAGTGCTGTCATTGAAAAGCTGAGCTCTTCAAAACAGTGCAAGATGAATTGCAGCAGAAAGCAAATTAATTTTTTCATACTTAACAAGGTCAGGCCCTGTAGTATTTTTGAGATAAATTCCATTTGCAATGTTGTGCAATAGATTATCTGTGGCACAAAGTGCAGTTAGTCTCTCGACCCTCACTGAAAGGATGAGGGAGATCACAAGCGTCTACCTGCCATATGTGACTTTGTCCATCTGTCCCGAAGAGCTTTGTCTCCAAAAAAAGGAGCAGATCTACTCCTACAAAGGTCTTTCAGGCCCATTGAACTAATGAGTGCTATGTAAAACTGCTTTAATTTGAAAATATTCAAATCGACCTGTACAGGAACATAGGAAATGCCATTTTGGATCAGACCAGTCAGTTGAGCAGCGGAGTACACCATCTCTGACAGAGCCAAACCCAAACATTTCAGATGTGCTAAAAACCCCCATGCATAAAATTTTGGATAATCCGCTTATGGTAATTTTTTCCTACTCCAAAGCGTGAAGATTTATTTATCTCAAAAATATTCCATCTGAAGTAATAGTGTCTATATTATTTTCCACATTTCTACTAAAAAAACCACTTCTATCAGATGTAATTTTCTTTTACTAATTCTATATGTGCTGCTTTTTCAACATCCTAATAATAATATTACAGTAAACTGAAATCTAGCCTTCCACATTTTTTCAATGCCTTTTTGCATAGAAACATTACATAATCCATGTGATAATTGGAATGCACAATTTTCAGTCTAACCAAAGTTTTGGAATTGCAAGGTTTCTAAGCATAAAATTAGTCTTCTAAATGTTCTGAGTTTTGCTATTACTACCAACATAGTTTAAAATTATTTAATGGCTAAATAAATTATAGATCTTGGCAACTGTTTGAACTTGCTCCAAAAAAAAGATTTGGTTCTCTCATAACTAATTAATGAGTGACTATATAACATCATGGAACAAAAACCCATCAGAGGCTATGAAACATGGTGATATACACACAATTTCTGCCTCAAAATGTCTTTAAAATGTAGATTACCAAAAGTCAATAGTATGCCAAAACCTCACTTAGACTGCAAAGTCTATAAAAAAAGGTAGCAGGCCTTTATCCTAATCCAGATTTTTGGGTACAATCTCTGTTTAAGGATTTTAACAATCAAGATGGACTAAAAAAGTCTTGTCAATGTCTCTGATTACCTAGTTTGCATGAGTCTATAAAATCCTTTCCAAAGAGAAGAAGGGAGCTGGCACACGTTGACATGTAAAACTGAATCCGTTAAACGTGGTATTGCAGCCACAGCAATGTCTGCAAGAGAACTTACCTGCATAGAAGATTCCATTACTGATACCACAGTTACAGCATCTTCCAAAGTCACAGTATCCCTAAACATCAACCGGGCATGAGCTATCAAAAATAAATGGGTTCAAGTGTTACCAAAGTCAAAAAACAATTTTTTGTACTAGAAGGAACAAGATATTTCTTCAAATTTCTTCAGCCGTCAAACATTTGTGCATGGGCATAACTTAAACATAAATATAATAATTTTGATTTCAATGTTAATTTCAACAGAAACTGGAAGGACTAGTTTTTCTAGTGAATAATAGGGTGTAATTTTCAAATTGCAGTTACAGTGGCAGAATAAAGATGCTTAAAATTCTACAGTTAAAAAATGTAAAGTGCTGGATATCATAACAAAGAGTGTGATATAAAACATCCTTATCTACATAGGCACATGTCATAACCATAAAGTAAAAAATAAGGTCTAATTTTCATCAAAAGTCAGAAAAAAATTTATTCCTCTACCTGGTCTGTGTCACAGACTTGGCATTATTTAAAATGCTTTTCTCTACAACAGCTTAATTTTTTCTTCCTTCTCTTTCTTCAGTCAGCAAAATAGAAGTGATTTTTGTAAATAGATATAATGCAAATAATTTACCACATGAAGCTTTTTTTGTAATGGCCATGGAAACACATGTACTCATTCAGCAATAGAAAGACAGGTTAGTTAATACCATCTAAATAATATGTTGAAAGAACAAAATCCTATTCAAAGCCCCAATCTCATGAACTGATAAGAAGGGAAGAAACATTGAAAGTGAAAATTACATGTGTATCTCGAAAAGTTAGGAATGTCTTTCACTTAAATGGAGAATGTCTTTCCCCCAAAATGGAGAACAAAACATAAACATCTAAAGTAGGAGGCACTACACTGACATTTATACTTGCTACACAAAATACAGTACATTCTTTTAAATTCATCCTGAATATATTTGATATGCCATTTTATAAAATAAAACCATGTTAAGACAGAGACATACCGCTTCCTTTGGGTTTTTTCTTATAAATGAAATAAAACTTGAACACAGAGTTGGAAATCTTTAAGTTGTATGGTCTTGATTACTAATACCTCAGGAAACAAAAAATATTTTATCTTTTATGGGATATTAATGTTAGGATTACTGATACTTAAGAAAAAAATATGCTAATTTTATGTTATATTCATTTCAGAGTAGAAGCAAATATTCTACTCAAAAGGAGCCAAGTAAATCCTGAGATTGCCTTTCATAAAGACACAATCTCTGAGGCTTTTCTCTTGAATGTGACTTCTTCCAGAGGTTTTAGTATTTATTACATATGTGAAAATGTCAAAATTAAAACTGGTTTTGATAGTCTAAGTGTAACACCCTTTCTTACATTCAAAATCTCCAGCCCTGAGGCTCTTTAAATGAGAAGGATAAAACAATACAATAACCACCTATCCCCACCTCCATGGAAAAGCTGCTACTCTGCTTACTGGCTATAATTATACTGTTCTATTAACTTCATAAAGGTTAATTGTCATCCTAAAAATAAAAAGGCCAGTGCCTTACCTTCTGCAAGGCGTATCAGACTCTCTAACAGGCGGATGGTGGTGCGGGCAGCATTCCTGCAGTCACTCTGACGCTGCATTTGATAGTAGCGAACGAGGATCAGGTTGCTCTCATCAGACAATTTTGGCTGTATACTTTTTATAAGGCAGAAGTAGGTTTTCATCCTTTCCATGCTCCAGAGCTTTTCTGATTTGCTTGGGCAGCCTGTGTTACAACACCCTTGTCAGTAATTCTATAACAACAGAACATCAAGCTTCTTCCTAAGAGCTCCTGCTAAATAGACAGGTGACTATGAAAGACACATTACTGTACTTCTGGGGCATGCTGGCTGGTGTGTACATTAGTCCTCAAGGACTTGGTCAAATTCCAGTGCAGAATTTACACACCATCCTATCCCTCCTGTATCAAAATCCACAGTAAAGCCTCCAGTAATTTCTGTAGAACTGCTGTCAGCCTCACTGCCCACCAGATGGTATGGGCAGTGCCAAGTGCTTTGGAACTCCTTAGAATGACAAATGCTACATGAGTGTATGCACCTCCTCTGGCTGTTTTACCTACTCTGTTGGAGCCAACAGCTACCTGCCATATTCTGAACATTTTTTGTAGGGAAATGTTTTGGAAAGGGAAGGAAGCTAGCTGAAGAAGTTTCCTCTAACCACTGCTTCTGTAAAGGAGATAAAAGTCATGTTCCTTGACATGGATGGGGAAAGGGCTGGTCAAAATGAAGTCACACTGCCTTCCCCCATTCCAGAGCGCAAAGCTTCACATGGGGAATGCTATTGTTCATTCTTTGAGCCCTGCAATACGTGCATCTCCAACCTGTTCTGCCTGAATTAAGTTTCCCATTAACAGCAAGTACAATTGTAGACCAAGCACTGTAAAGGTGTGAGATGGAAACAATCCACTTACTGAGCAGCCTGGGCTAAAATCTCTCATAAATTACCCCAGAGTAAAAGTAGAGTGTTCTCAGCTCACCCCTCTTAATTAATTAGTGATCTTTATCTTACTCCTACTTGAAGAACAATCATACAGCAGAAAACCACCATGACAAAAGTGTAAACACTGATTATTTTGAAAGACTCAAGAACAACAAACTAAAAAATGGAGGGAAATAAAAAAAAAAAAAAAACAAAAAAACCGAAACCCCCCAAACAAAAACCAACAAAACCAGAAACCAACCAACCAAAAGAAAAACCCCAACAAAACACCTTATGATTTAAAAAGACTACTTTTACCTTTATTTTGCAAGATGAAGGATGAAATTATGTGGTCCCATTCCTCATTCTTAGTATCTAACAATACTAAGACCAGGTCAAATCTGCTCAACAGGGGACTGCCAAGAGCTATGTTGACAGAGACAGACTCGTTGGGGTCATAATGGCCTTTCGGGTTTGTTGCTGCCAGGATAGTTGTCCTCGTGTTAAGCTTGCACACCAAGCTAGAGAATGGTATGGTGAACATTATGGTTGAATTAAACTGGGTAGGAAAAATGATTCCAAAGTGTTTAAAAACTTTTGTGGTTTTATGCTATAAAGAGCCAATCTTGTCTTGAAAGACCGTAAGAGCTAAACAATGTACACAATCATTGTATTAATATTTGTTATATGTACAGAATTTTTCAGTCAGAGAATAGCAACTAAACTAAATCTGGATACCACCAGAAGTCACCAACCAATGTTGCCACAAATAATCTCTATACACAGCTAGATCCTTAAATAGTGAAAACGAACACTACTTTTCAGAAATAAATATTACTTTGTGGGTTTATACAGTATAGGAACACTTTTGAATGCTGTAAAGTAACACTTTGGCTTAATTTCCCTTTTAAGAGAGCAAAAGAAAATGTGACACAAATGTATGTTTTATTCCTTTGTGTTAACGTGAATATGAACCCAAGTAAACAGTGATAGCAGCCGTATCAACTGAAACAGCCGTTTTCCTCTCTTAACCACGATGTCCTAGCAAGTGCTTGTAGATGTGGGGAGAGATTATTTTTACCCTAGTAGTCCAAATGTACTCCTTTTGGGTAAGGCAGCAGCAGAAGCATTCTAACTTTGGTTTGTCACTGAGCTATTTCTAGACAGCTCCTGAGTGACTGCTGCCTCGCGTCCAAAGTTCTTCTGTAACTTAGAGGAAGGACCACAGATCTCCCCCTAGCTTATACCCAACAGGAAAGAAAACCTTATGTCCCATGCACCAAAATAAGGCCTAAATTAATAAGGTGCTTGACCTTTGTGTGCTAAGTTACTACTCAAAAAATCCTCATTAGATGTAGTCCTTAAAAGTGAGCAACTGAGCATACGTGTGCAAGTTAGCAAACTATGTTTGGGTCTATCAAACCCAAACAACTGTAACAAGGAACTCAGCTGAAATATGTCCGTGTCTTACTAAGGAGACAGGACCATATTGATTCCAAGTATTTGTACCCAGCTGGCAAAGACTGGTAATCACCCAGGTGAGAGCAACACAACCCTGAGATTAACTCAGCTGGGAAGAGCATGTGCTAAAAACACCAAAGTTGTGGGTTCAATCCCCATATATAGACCATTAACTTCAAAGTTGGACTTGATGATCCTTGTGGGTTCCTTTCAACTCAGAGTATTTCGTGATTACTTGTCCATCACTGTCTGACAAAGAGGGTGGGGATGCTCAGAATAAGGGTAGGACATGATCAATTAGAGGAGCCAAGATGTGACTGGAGTAAGAGCTGAGTGGAAAGTAACAAGACAGAATATGGAAAGCGTGACATCACCTTTTGAGTAGCAGAGATTTCAGCAATGCCAGCCAGGAAATAATTTGGGCCTGGATAAGAGCTGCATATGACTGACAAATTGAAATACAAGCTTAAGGATCCAAGTGCTGGGTGGGAGTAGTGGGGGGAATAGCAGATTTGAACACACCCTACTTTGAAAAAAGAAAGGGAGGAACTTAAAGTAAGCAGGAGTTTATATTTATGCCACACCCAACATATAAAATTCAGCAGTCTGGAAGTCTCTTGGAAAATACAGCAGCCTGGAAATCTCTTGATGTGCTTTGTTTACCAAGAAAAATTACTGGATTTTACAGGACTTGAGGACCTAGACTCAAGCTGTGCCAGGAGAGGTTCAGGTTGGACATCAGGAAGAATTTCTTCACTGAAAGAGTGGTCAGGCATTGGAACAGACTGCCCAGGGAGATGGTGGAGTCACTGTCCCTGAAGGTGTTCAAGAATTGACTGAACATGGCACTTAGTGGCATGGTCTAGTTGACAAGGTGGTCATCAGTCCTAGGCTGGAGTTGATAATCTTTGAGGTCTATTCCAAACTTAATAATTCTGTGATTTTGTGGTTTTGGAGAAAAGAAGCCCCACTTTCTAAGTTGCAACAAAAAAAAGTCTCAAAGCTCCTCATTTCACATAAGATTATTACAACCACTTGCAGCAAAGGACAAGAAAAAGGATGCCAAGTCTTTGTAGGAAAGTGCCCTGGCCTATAGCAGTAGACTGAAAACACAGCAGTAAAGAGGGTGTGTATTTTTTCTGATTGCTTGCAGCCTCTGGTCCAGTGCACTGTCCTTTGAAATGCTGACTCATCTAGTTTAGGAATACTGCTGAGAACAAAACTATTACATACAATGAATAAAATGGATATATTTAAACAGCATCCCTCCAACTTGTAAGTACAAGAGAAAAATCTCATGTTGTTTTCTCACATATGCTAACATGCTACTTACCCTGCCTTTGCAACACTGATGGTTTGTTGCTCCATTGCCTCGTGGATACTGGTTCTGTCATGTTCTTTGATACTATTGAACTCGTCAATGCAACAAAGGCCTCCATCTGCAAGCACCAGTGCTCCAGCTTCTAAATTCCACTCCCCAAATTCCTTCACAGCAGTCACTGTCAAACCTGAAGAATCAAATACTTCAGTCAGTCTCTTCCTTAAAATGCAGGAGTGAACTTGAGTGAAAGAAAGGGATCCAGCACAGTGGCTTGAGCCATGGACAGAGGACAAACCAGCAGGGATGCTCCATCATGTACCTCTACCACGGAACTTAACTCACTTTACAGCTACCAGCAAGCAATCCCTCTAATGTTGAGGTACATTAGCCTGGGGCTGTGGAGCAGATTCTGTTAAGCTTCCCACGTTTGGATTGTGACTTGTTTTAGGACTTTGTTAAATGAACAAAAGGCATTACGGTAGGAAGACTAGTTCTGGTGGATCATACTGAAAATTGGGCCAAATGCAAAGATTGCAAGATTATGGAATGGACCCATTCAGGTGCTCCTCCTCATCAGCTATTAAAAGGGACAGAAACTTTGGAGCTGCAAAGCAAAGTTTGGAAAAAAAATATATTTCAATTGTCATTTAACTCATGGCCCCAGAAAGTGGAGTCAAATTCTTCCCTTAAAATTAAAATTCCCTTAAAATTTCTTTATAAGTTTTTTCTTTCCTCTAAGTATTAAGCAAAAATGAAAATCCAAAAATGACCAAGGATGAAATGGGAGAAGAAATTTTTAAAAAAAAGTTTTCCAGTAAATCTACACATGATACAACACTGGGTGGATAGCAAGTCAAAAAACCTGCACAACTGTAGAAACAGCCACTCATTAGCAAGTATGTGCAGCTCCCTCCAATTCTTCTATTTCCTATTTCCCAGCTTCTTCTCTATCTTTAGCCCTTCTTTTTCACTCCAGTGTTCAGCTCAAAATATCCTAGTAGTTGACAAGCTGCAACCAGCCTAAAATCTCCTGGAATTCTATGGCAAAACCTGCACAAGAATCCCCCTGCCTTACCATTTGGTTCAAGGCTGCAAAGACCTCATCACTGTGCAGCCCACCACAGTACCCGTTTGTTTGCATATGGACAGCAAAAAGCTACTGGAATTAAATGCTTCCTGATAACATAATATGAACTTCAATTTGTAGTAAGGAATCTGCTCCACCACGCCCAATCTTTCTTGGTTTTCCTGCACTGTGTGCTGAACAACGTGGGCAGTCAATCATACAGCAGAATTATAGAAACACACAGTACTAGGCAGTACTAGAGCCTGGCTGTGCATTTATTTCTGAATCTTCTGTGGTGGGGGTACACAACTCGCACCACCCGACTTGTGGGCACTTTCTGCTCTCCCCCCCGGAGCCGTGAGGGACATCACTGGCACTGCAGTGCTGTGTCACTCTGCTCCGTGCTGTCCCCCGTGCACAGCAGCCATGAGATGGCCTCGCTGCAGGCTCCTGCTGCCACACAAGATGGCTTCCCCCGCTGCCACACAAGATGGCTTCCCCTGCTGCCACACAGGGCCCTCTCACTGGCAGTGCTGCTGCACAGGCAAAATGTCCTGTCTCGTAGCCCTTCAGGGTACCCAAGCCCTCTACAAATAGAGGAGGGGGATGGCTCCCTGGCAGCACGGCCGTGTGACAGGCACGCTTGGTTCCCTGCACAGCCTGTGCTTGGTGGCCTCTCCAGCAGCACCACTCGGGGCCATGCAGCCACCGCGTCCCACCCGCGGCACCCAGCAGCCCACCAGCGAACCCCGCTTTGCTCAAGGGGCTCCCCAGCCAGCAAGGTGCTGTGTCCCGGCATGCTGCCATCAGCCGAGAGGTCACTGCCACGGGCTGCAGGGTCGGGCTCATGAGCCTGGCACCACTGCCCAGCCCCACTGCCCTGCGCCAGGGTGCTCCTGGCACCCGGGACCCCACCAGCACCCTGCACAATCAGCACAGAAACAGGAAAACAGAAACAGGAAAAAACCCCACCAAACAAAGCATAACAAAAATCCAAAGAGCTGAAATGGCCCCAAACTGAAAGTGCCCCATGGCACATGGTGGAGCCCCATGGGCAAGATGGTTTAGCCTGTGAGTGAAGCACTGCTTTCATTCTTACTAGGGGATGTTAAAAGCTTAATGCAGCTTCCTGTTTGATTAGACTAGTTTTGTGCATTCTGAGTCTGAGAGCAAAAGGGCTTGTTCTTGGAGGTGTTGGGAACATTTCATCATGGACTGAGAGCAGTTTTTCACTCTTCCCAAGCAGCCAGCATTGCAGTTGCTGTTTATACAATACTACACACTCTTAGCATATAAAAACCCACTCAGGATTCTGTTAAACACATGTGAATCTTCCCTTTTATAAATAAGGTTAAATAAAACTTTAAAATGAGGTCTAGTTGCAACCAGTTTTTGTCTTGTTGAGATACAGTGCTTCAACTTTTTGCCTGAAGTGAATGGACAAAAAGATTTTATTTTGTCCCTGTTCTACCCATGGTTCTAATTTAATGATGATATTTTGCCCTACTATTCTTCCAGACTCAATTTTCAGCCTAGGGCACTTTCCGAGCTGGATGTGGTCTTACATTGTTTGCAACTTGCAGAGGACGAACATTTTGAAAGGAAATTAATTTCTTTTTCAGCTCATATGGTTCACAATTTTAAATATAATACACTGACAAAAGAAGCATATTCTACATATGAATCTAAACCTTATCAATTTTAATAAAAGTTATTGTTGTAGGCAGGATAAATACAGTCCCATAAGCTATATGCCAGCAATTGAAATAAAGCCACATCTTAGGGTTTAATTTTTTTTTCTTTTAAATAAAATCACTGCAAGGCAACAGCTTTCAAACTAATGTACAGAGCTCCTCTTGGTCATGAATGGAGATCTGACTAGTTGCCTGATAAGATATTCCCTCCTGATTTTCCCTTTGCCTGGATTT